>CAOKZL010003701.1:0-116815 GCA_948472985.1 Iguana delicatissima | reverse complement strand
GCTGAGGCAGCATTGGTTCGGCCCCTGTTCAAGGCCGCCCTGAGACAAATCTTCCAGTTCCCAACAGTACCGGATCTCCTCTCCCACTCCAATGGTCTTGTGCTGCACCCAGACCTGCTGCTTCTAGCCCTCCATGCCTGGAGGATATCGCTGTAGATGACCCTGTCATCGGGAACGTCTTGACTGCGACCAGGAAGGAATCGACTCACCGCAACTACCACTACAAGTGGCGGCATTTGGTAGCCTTCACTTAGGAATGTCAAGAGCCGGTATTGCCCGTCAACCTGCGTACCGTGCTCCACTTGCTCCTGTACCTTCGACAGCAGGGCCTGGCCTTCCTGTCGCTGAAGATGTACCTTGCCGCGATCGTGGCATACCAACTGTCACGATCCCCATTGGCTGCTCTTTTCAGAGACGGTACCGTCAAGCAATTCCTGAAGGGCCTGCAGCACCTCTATGCGCTGGTATCGCCGCTGCTACCACTGTGGTCGCTATCGCTGGTGCTGGTGCTGTCGCAGCTGACGAGACCGCCCTTCGAGCCGATGGTAACAGCAGATGACATGCTGCTCGCCATGAAGACTGCTTTCCTAGTGGCCGTAACCTCTGCCAGGTGGGTGGGAGAACTGACAGCACTATGTTGTGACGACCCGTACCTAGTCTTCCACAGGGACAAAGTGGTCCTTCAGCCTGACATCTCTTTCCTGCCGAAGGTGATGTCTAATTTCCATCTGAGCCAGGACATCATCCTGCCCACCTTGTACCCAGACCCAACGACACCTCTGGAGCTGTCCCTTCACTCCTTGGATGTCCGTCAGGCCCTGGCGTTCTATAAAGACAGGACTGCCTCTTATAGACAAACACCGCACCTTTTTGTGCGCTATGGTAGGCGCCGAAGAGGCCACAAGATGTCCACCCAGCGCTTTTCCCAGTGGGTGGCCCAGACTATCCACCTGGCATACGAGCTTGCCAAGAAGCCTCCGCTAGACCTTCTTTGGGCTCACTCCACCTGAGCTGTGGCGACATCTGCAGCCCTCCTGCAAGGGGTTGATCTGCAGGAACTCTGCCGTGTGGAGACCTGGTCCCAACCATCGACCTTCGTCCGCCACTACAGGCTGGACTGCCGGTCCCAGAGGTATGCTTGATTTGGACGTGCTGTGCTGGCTTCTTTTCTGTAGGACCTGGGACCTGACCCACCATCCTACCGGTAAGCTACACAGTCTCCTAATGTGTGAGGCAGAGAGACCACGAAGAAGAAGAACAGGTTGCTTGCCTGTAACTGTGGTTCTTCGAGTGGTCATCTGTGCCCTCATACATGCCCGCCCAACCTTCCTCTCTTTTTCAGGTCCCATTCTACTCAGCGGACCAGAACTGAGGAGAGACCGTTGCTCGGCGGGCTGAGCATGCGCAGTAGTGGCATGGAGGAGGGGTTCCCGCCAAGCTAACGAGCTCTAGAATCTTCCGAACGCTACCGCGCAGGTGCAAAAGCTCCTAATGAATGAGGGCACAGATGACCACTCGAAGAACCACAGTTACAGGTAAGCAACCTGTTCTTACAGGCTCCGAAGCAGCCATGCAAGGCAAGCAGGCCTAAAAGGCACACTACAGTAGACCTCTAATGGACCACATGGCAAACAGGCTGAGCAGGCCCCACACAAACAAAAGTCTGGTAGGCCTCAAAAGGCCTATAGGGCTCAAATTGAGCACATGGCCAAGTGGTTGATAGGGGCCTGGCAAAATAACCACAATCAATCCCCCAAAGAGGTGGTTAACACAAGTAGCATGGATTTTAAACCCTGAAACTGCTTCTGCATATCATCCCACACATAAAGTCTTCCAGATTCTCAGCCAGGAATGTCCTGAACTCTTGTCCTGTGTCAGTCATCAGAGAAGAGCCCCTAACAGCTCCAAAACACACAGCAACACCAAAATCAGCCTCCTAAAAGCAATCAGCAAAAATCAGCAACCTTTAAATCAATCAGGAACCAGAACACCACCACAAACAACCACTAGATCAACCAATAAAAATGAGCAAAGAATCTGCAGGCACAGCACCACAACAACCTGCCTAGATGTCCCAAGGCAGTCCGGCTATGATCCCTGGCTGTTTAAAGTTATAACTCACTGAGAATTCAAGAGAGAAGGGAGGAAGCTGTCAAGCAGGATGAATTTAAAAAGGGGAGGGCTGGGGAGGAGAGAAGGAACCTTAATATTTCTTTTTAGCTATTTTAAACAGTGCTCAAGGTGGGGAGGGAGAAGAGAAATGCAGAGAGAACAATATCAGAAGGCAGCTAGGACAGTCAAAAGACCAACTCCCTCCAAAAAGTGAGGAGACCATTTGAAATGCATACACACACACACACACTCTATACACATCAAACACTGATCCAATAAACAACCATGCAAGATACCAGCCAGCCCCCCGACCACAAAAACACTCAGCCAGATAGTTAGATTGAATAATAACGATCACTCCATGTCAGCATCGAGCACTGAATGACACGTATGGGGGTGAACTGCTTCGCTGTATCCTTTGCCCCTATCACATGTCTTGATTTGATGCCCAGCACCAATAAAAAATAACACTCTGGTCGCACTCCATGGAGATCATCAAAAGCTTACCTTCCCTGCAGTGACATTCATCATGTTAGTCCAGGTAAGTATTCTGTTGGAGTTGTTCCACTTCACTAGCGGTCAGTGTATTTCACCATTCAATTCTCTCTAGCTAGAGTTCAGCACACAGTGTTTAGGAAAATGAAAATCAGGTCAATTTGATTTCACTTCCAGTTGACTTCCTGCCTTTACTCCCAACTGCAGCAGCAACCTTGAGACTTATCTTTCAAAAGGTAAACAGACTGTTCACATGGCTGAAACTTCTTTTAAACTTTAAAACTTTAAACTAGTTTCATCAGTTTAATTTGAAGGAATTAAGCCTCTAAACTTACCAGCACTTGTGAAAGCTCTTGTATTTTTTGTCTTTTTTTACTCAGTTCCATTGTGCTGGTCTCAATATTTGTTTTAAAAACTTTGGAATAAAACATCCCACTCACAAAGATGTAGCAGAAGTATTGATGATGAAATTTATTTTTCTTATCTGCTGGAGAGCTTCTTTGTGTATTCAATCTTATTTCAGGAAACATAAGAAAGTTTTTTGGCAGTAACTCCACAAAGCAGCTGGTGTGATGTGGCCACACACAGTGTTGTCCTGGTCTCATTCAATCCTCTGGCACCTCTAAAGACTCTTTCTTAGTCTCCCAAGGTATCCTGATCAGGGATCTAGGTTATGCAGGCGGTCTTCAGAGTCTCTCTTATCTGAGAGAGATTTTTATCTTGTTTCCTAGATCCTAGACCAGCTCCTACTGCATCCAGCTTCTTGTCCCTTAGCAGTGCTCTCTAAGGAACAAAGCTGGATGACCCTATTCGAACCTGGAAGTCAAAAAAATGTACTGTGGATTACAATGTAAGAACACCAAAGCATAATGTAAAATGTCCTTGACTACTGAAGTCTGTGGCAGGTATGCATTATGTGTAGGTTATAGTCTTCCACAGTCAGATGGGCATTGTTTGGTAACCAAATAATTCTAAATATGTGTGGATTCTTATCTAAATTCTGGTTTTAAAACTTATTTTATTTTCAGAGTATGTTTAATTCTAACCGTCAGAAGATTCAAGAAAGAACAGAAATCTTAAATCAAGAATGGAAACAACGCCGGATACAACCTGTACACATCATGACTTCTGTGAGCTCATTGCGTGGGACCAGGGAGGTTGGTTAACATGATGTGCTGTAGAAATCCAGCTGCAAATGGATTGAAAAAAAGAAGCTTCTATATTTGAGATAACTAAATTACTTGGGATGGGTTTCTCTTTCAGCATAGCTCCCGAGTCTAAAATTATTCACCTTTGTGCATTATGATAACTTGTTTTTTGGGGAAATTGCAGTGTTGGCAACAGGCTACTTCTCTGTCTCCTCAATAACAACAGCAACAACAAATAACAGCAGTTATAATTTCTTACCTGCCTCTCCCTCTAGCATAAATTGTGACATGAACTGTGACAGAGTCTTATACTTGTTCTAAATCTTGGCTGCTGATCTATGGTGCAAGTCACTAAATAAATGTATGTGAATTACTGAAGTGAATGAACGGGGTAGAGAGAAGTCTAAAGGAGCCGTTGTTCTCAGTAGGGAGGAAAAGATTAGTTTTTTGCCCATGCCATGGTTCACATAGAAGTGAGTAAATTTGACAAATGGAACATTACTGGCATTACAGAGTATTCTTGCTTCAAAATATATTTCCTTATCTGAAGTGATTGCCAGTTTGGATTCTGATCTTTTGACTTATCTTAATAGGTAAAATTTGCATTCTTTGTTTTGCATTCCTTTTTCTGTTGCTCTTGTCAGAGTTCTTCATAAAGAGCTAAGTAGTCATTCTTTTTCGGGGGATGGGAATTGGAACATGGCAGACTTATTAGCCTCCCTTCTCAGAATAGAAAAGGAAATGAATTTTGTAAGCTGCTTGGAAGAAATTCTTGCCTGCACTGGCACATCTTTTTCCTCACCTCACAAATAATCAAATTTGCAAAAGTGTAACCCGTGAATGTGGAGGGAGAACTGTATTTGCTAGAGTTAGAACCATTTCCTAAGAATGCTGCTAGGTCTTCTGGGTATACCTGCCTGCTATATTCAGATAGAAGTTGGAGTAATGTGAGTTAAATGCTGTGATTTCTTTTATTTATTTAAAGTGCATCACTTAACCAGTGAATTAGTAACAAAATATGTAGAAAAGCTAAGAAGCTCTGCTTCCAAAAGAGGTTGGGTAGCAAGATGTGAAGGATATTTCAGAAAGTTTGGTTCTCACCCTGCTGCTCTGTATCCAGTGACATACAGAAATTCCGTAAACTGACGGAAGAGCAGTTACAAGAACATGATACCAGGATGGAGATTGAATTAATTAAGGTATCTAGATCTCCAATTCTTCATGGCCTCTGTGACTCACATAAATTGGTTTACTGCACATATGCAGTGCATTATTCAGAACCTTTTAGAGCTGTTAGGCAAACATTTTGGAAGTAGCCCCATATCCACTGGTACATATGACCAGCCATGTTCCTGCTCAGACCCTCAGTTCCTTTACATCCACTGCAGCAACAGCATTAAATGGAACAGATAGCTGTGCATTTTGGGTTTGATCATTAGGTTTTGGACTTGAACCCCTTATTCTTCTTTTGTCTCTATTCTGCAATTTGACTCAGTAACTTTGTTCACTTTGTTTGATTAGGATTGTTTTTCAGCTTCTTAGTTTCCCATCTTACAGCTACTCTGTCTATTGTTTCTCTGTTAGCCATTCCATCCAGATCTTTTAAAAAGTGTTATACTTGTGTAGCAGAGATCCCAAATACCTCCCCCGCCAGTAAAGGGAGTTCAGAGGGGCTCATAGGGGACTCAAATCCACCCTTCAGTCTTCAAGATCCAACGTGTAGTTCGATTGGAGAAGACGAACAAAGTGTGAGGTCAAAGAGTTCCACGACCGCACTAGAAGGCAGCTGATCTTTGTACCAGCATAAG
Source organism: Iguana delicatissima (assembly GCA_948472985.1). Classification (NCBI taxonomy): domain Eukaryota; kingdom Metazoa; phylum Chordata; class Lepidosauria; order Squamata; family Iguanidae; genus Iguana; species Iguana delicatissima. The sequence continues at coordinate 111,252 of CAOKZL010003701.1, read as the reverse complement.
TGTCACCAAAACTTTTTTTTTAAAAAAGTAAGTTTACTTTTTAGATTTCAAGATTTGACAGACCCTTGTTTGGGTATTCCACAACCTCTACACGAAGGGACTTTTCCAATCGCTAATTATAAAGTGTACAATTCAAAGGACAAACTTACCTATAAATCATTAAATTTTGAGTGACTAGGAGAATCGACAGGTTTGGCAATAAACAGACTGGAGATTTTCGGCTGAGCTTGCGAAGTATTTAGCTGGGCTTGCTGAAGACTGAAGCGAAATAATTGAATATTTCAGTAAGTCAGAACAACCGGTGGACAAAGTTGAAAGGAATAGATTTTGCCACCTAACTTGGTTTTTTTTTATTTGGCGTGTACCTGGCTTGAGTTCGCAGAAGAGGAGAACTGGAGAGAGGAGTTTTTGCTGAGCTCACTGGAGGGAAGATTGGTGCATAGACTTCTTGGAGGTACTTAATGGACTATACATTTATTATAAACTCTCAAGAGCGTTTATGAGGAGAGCACAAGACAGTTGGAATAACTGTTGGGATAGTCTAGAAGAGCAGCGGAATAAAAGTGAAAGAGGACACTGCCACTCGATGAGAAGAGGAATCATAGAAATGTAGAGTTGGAAGAGACCACATGGGCCATCCAGTCCAACCCCCTGCCATGCAGGAACACCCTCAAAGCACTCCCAACAGATGGCCATCCAACCTCTGCTTAAAAACCTCCAAAGAAGGAGATTCCACCACATTCTGAGGCGGCACATTCCACTGCCGGACAGCCCTGACCGTCAGGAAGTTCTTCCTGAGGTTCAGGTGGAATCTCCTTTCCTGCAGCTTGAATCCATTGCTCCTTGTCCTGGTCTCTGGAGCAGCGGTAAACAAGCCCTCTCCCTCCTATATATGGCATCCCTTCAGATATTTAAACATGGCTATTATGTCACCTCTTAATCTTCTCTTCTGCAGACTAAACATACCCAGCTCTCTAAGTCTGTCCTCATAGGGCATGGCTTCCAGGCCCCTCACCATCCTGGTCGCCCTCCTCTGGACCTGCTCCAGCTTGACCATGTCCTTCTTGAATTGGGGTGCCCAGAACTGGACACAATATTCAAGATGAGGTCTAACCAAAGCAGAGTAGAGTGGTACCAGTACTTCCCTCGATCTAGACACCATACTCCTATTGATGCAACTGAGAATTGCATTGACTTTCTTGGCTGCCGCATCACACTGCTGACTCATGTTCAGCTTGTGATCTATTAAGACTCCTAGATCCCTTTCGCACGTACTGCTATCCAGCCACGTGTCCCCCATCCTATATTTCTGTATTCCATTTTTTCTACCTAAGTGTAGGACCTTACACTTCTTCTTCATGGTCTCTGTGCCTCATACATTAGGAGCTTTCGCGCCTGCGCGGTAGTGTTCGGAAGATTCTAGAGTTCGTTAGCTTTGGCGGGAACCCCTCCCCCACATCGGTACTGCGCATGTTCCTCCCGCCGACTAAGGGTCTCTCCTCAGTTCTTTCTTTTCTGCCTCAGCGTACAGAAGGTTCTCTCATTGGCTTGTGTTTTTCTTGTGCTTCGTTGCGATTTTCTTGGTTTTTTCGACTTCAGATTGGATTTTGACTACCCCTCTCGGTTTTCGGATTTGTCTTGTTCTGGATTTGATCGGTTTTACCCATTTCTGGACTGTTTACGGCTTTGGATCTCGGACTCTGTTTTTGGTGCCCTCGGACTCCCCTTGCCTCGCCCTTCCCTTGTGTATGTCGGCGTTGTTCAAAAACTGCACCTCCTGTGGAAGGAAGGTCGCCCTTTTCGACTGGCATTCCAAGTGTCTTTTCTGTTTGGGTGAGGGGCATATTGTCCAGGTCTGCCCCGTTTGCAAGGAGTTTACCCACCAGACCCTTCGCAACAGGGCCGCAAGGCTTAAATCCCATTGCTGGGAACAACCTCTGCGGGCGCAAACCCCCGAGACGATGGCCGAGAGACGTCCAACCTCTTCTTCTTCGGCAGCGGCTGCGGCTGCCGTGCCCTCGACATCATCCGGATCGGTACCGGGCTCGGTACCGATCAGGTGAATTCCGAGGATACCAAAGATCTCGGCAACTCGGGCACGTGAGGACCCTGCGGGCTCACAGGCCTCCTCCTCCTCCTCCAGGCCGCTCACCCCGGCCCAGAAGAAACACCCCCACACCGAAGGGGCGGGGAAGGAGAGGAAGAAGACAAGGAAGGAAAAGCGGTGCTCTCCAACCGTGGTGCGACCCCCGACTCCACCACTCACCCAGCCCACTGAGGAACCTGAACCGATGGAGCTCCCTGAGGAAGAGGAGCCTCCGGAGGAACAGGAAATCCTCAGGGTGTCGGATGAGGAGCAGCTGTGCAGGCTTCGCCCCCTCATCCTCACAAGCTGACTGTGGAGATTACCCTACCAAGTTGCCGTCTGCTCTCGGCAGACCGCCAAGAGGAGGGTGTGGTCAGGCAGCGCCCAGCCTCTCGACGCGACGAGTCCCGCTCGCTGGAGCAGTGGGCCAGGGCTCCATCCCCGCGATATCGGGAGATGCGCCTGGAAAGGATTCGCTTGGGTGAGCGCGCCTACTCTCCTGCCTACCTTGGATGATACGCCCAGGAGCAGATGTGGCACGAACCGGCTGGCTCGTACTACTCGTACTCGCCATCCTACAGGAACCGGTACCATCCAGACCCGTGGTACTGGTCACCTCGCCACCGGACTCATTTGCCACAGCGGGAGGCCTACTACGCCTGCTACGAACAGTCACCGCTGCGTCGATTGCCGAATCACCGAAGGTCCCGGGAGCCCTCACCCCGCTACGGGGCTGTTTCTCCACCCCCACGGACAATGGGCACAGCTACCCGCCCGGCGCCACAGCCTACCGTGGTCCAATCGCCGGTAGCTGCAACGTCTACCATGCAGGCGGCACGCCGTCCTAGGCCCGCGGTCGTGCCCCTTCAGGTGACTCCGGTACCGGCCACGACATCGTCCGCACCGGTACCGACGCAGCCTGCAGCTCCAGCAGTCACCCTGGCACCTCTGGCCCGTAGGCCGGCTGAGGAGAAGGAGGCGGAGAGGTCACCAACTCCATCTGGCAACTCCTACAACTCAGACTCCGACTCTACTGAGTCCACCCCTTCTTCTCACGAGTCCCCGCCGCTGGTTTTCGGGGGGCCGGTCCTGGAGTCTGCACCAGGGGATGTCCGCTAGTTCTCCGCGATCCTCCTCCGGATAGCCACAGCCCTTGGGCTAAAGGTGACCCAACCTGCTCCACAAGCCCAGGACCCGGTCTTCCAGTACTTGGAAGCCCGCCCACTATCGACTGCACCGCTGCCATTCCTACCAACCCTGGTGGAAGGGATGAAGCAGCTGTGGGCGAAGCTGGCGTCAGCGCAGCCTATTCCGCATAGGCTGTAGCATCTGTACAGGACGCAGAAGGAGAACACGGAGTTCCTCTTCAACCACCCTGTACTGAACTCCATAGTGGTTGAGTCGGCCCAGACGAAGGGAGGTAATCGGGCGCATACCACCCCTCCGGACTGTGAAGGATGGAAGCTCGATGTCTTTGGCCGAAGGTTCTACTCGGCATCGTCCCTGGTGGCCAGGACGGTGAACACGATGGCCTGCCTTGCGGCATACCATTGGAACCTCTTGGACGGACTCGCACCCTTGCTCACTGACTTGCCGGAGGACTGACGCGCCTCAGCCACTCAGATCTTCGGCGAGGCCGTTGCGGTGGCTACCCAGCAGATTGCCACCTCGAGGCACGCCGTGGAGGCCACCTCGAGGGTGATGGTCAGTGCCGTAGCCCTCCGACACCACGCATGGCTCCGGTCCTCTGGGCTTCAGGAGGACAGCCGTCGATGGATTGAAGATCTTCCGTTCGGCGGCGAAGGGCTTTTCCAGACTTCCACCGACGAGGCTATGGACCACCTCGTCAAGGCCCGGCTGACTGCGAAGAAGATGGGCATCAACCAGCCTCCCCAGTCTCGCCGCACCTTCCAGCCAAGGCCTTCGTGGAGAAGGTCCTCCTCCTCATTGGTGTAGCAGCCGCGGTCGACTGCGTCGAGGCCGTCAACGTCTTCGGCTTTGAGGAGGCTTCTTATGCGGCGTCCATATTCGTCGTCGAAGAAGTCGTCCTCCAGAGCAAAGTCCCGGTTTTGACGGCCTCCGCAGGACTCCAATCGTGCCATTCTTCGACCTTCCGTTAGACCTGATCCATCACCCGAGCCTGGCCAGGCACCTCGATCGCTGGCGGAAGATCACTGTGGACTCCTGGGTACTTACCATTGTCCGCCTGGGGTACGCCATTGAATTCCAGGATATTCTGTCACGGGGTGTCTACTACTACACCCCGGCCAGCTCGGCTCTACTGTAAGAGGTCCAGTCCCTCCTCAAAAATGGAGCGATGAAGAGGCTTCCGCCTTCAGCCAAGACCACCGGCTTCTACTCGAGGTATTTCACGGTGCTAAAGGCGGATGGCTCCCTGGGGCGCATCCTAGACCTCCGAGGAGTGAATGAGTACATCCACCCGAAGAGGTTCAAGATGGTCACGCTGCCCTCGATCCTCCCCTTTCTCCGGTGATGAGACTGGCTTGTGTCCGTAGACCTCAAAGACGCCTATTTCCCCATCTCGATCCACCTGCAGCACAGGAGATACCTACAGTTCACGGTTGACGGCGCCAGCTACCAGTACTGGGTGCTGCCGTTCGGTCTTTCCACCGCACCGTGGGTGTTCACCAAGTACTTGGCTCCACTCGTGTCCTTCCTGCGGACGAAGGGCATCTCCGTCTACCCTTACCTGGACGATTGGCTATTGGTGGCATCCTGCCAACAGAAACTGTACAGAGACATTCACCGGACTCTGCCACTCCTTACTCGGTTCAGACTCAGGGTCAACCCCAAGAAGTCCCACCTCGAACCCACCCGGGTTCTCGACTTCATCGGGGCGACCCTTGACTCGGTATTGGCGAGGGCCTTCCTACCGGACGACAGGGAACGGGCGCTTTGTCAGGCGGCATCCGCTGTCTTCGAGGCCTCGACGATGTCAGCGAGGAGAATTCAACAGCTCCTCGGCTACATGGCCTCGACCACCGCTGTAACCTATTTCTCTAGGATACGCGCACGACCGCTCCAGCACTGGTTCGTCAGGGCCTTCGATCCACTTTGGGATGACCAGCGCCGCCAATACCTCCTGCCCCAACAGGTTCGTCGATTGCTCCTGTGGTGGCAGTCATACAGGAACCTTCTGTCAGGCATGCCGTTCCGCGAACCCAAGCCATCGGTCATCGAAGCAACGGATGCCTCGCTCTTCAGCTGGGGAGCGCACACCGGCAATCTCCAGGTCCAATGCCGGTGGATGGACGACGAGCTGCTCCTGCACATCAATGCTCTCGAGCTGCTGGAGATCCACAAGGCCCTGAGAGCGTTCCAACACCTGGTCACGGGCCGCACGGTGTTGATCCTCACTGACAACACGACGGCGTTCTGTTACGTGAACAGGCAAGGAGGGAGTCATTCCACCACGCCGTTGGCTATTGTCCTCGACCTCAGGAACTGGTGAGTCCCGCTCAGATACATCCTGTGGCAGTTCACCTGGCAGGGCAGGAGAATGCCACAGCGGACCCCCTCAGCAGGGACGCCACTTCCCACCACGAGTGGTCCCTGTCTGATGAGGCCTTCTGGATGGTTCGAGACCGATGGGCGAGCCGACCATCGACATCTTCACGACCAGCCAGAACGCGAAGTGCCGCCGATTCTGCTCGAGGGCCGGCCACGATCGCCACTCCATCGGCGACGCGTTCCAGTTCTCGTGGGATGAGGGATTGATCTGCGCCTTCCCTCCGTTCCCGCTCCTGGGCCACATGATCACGAAGATCATCGCGGACCAAGCAGATGCGATCCTTGTGGCACCGTACTGGCTGAGGCAGCACTTGTTCGGATCCCTGATCGAGGCCGCCTGGGGCAGGTTTCCCACAGTACCAGACCTGCTGTCCCACTCCGACAGACTGGTATTGCACCCGGATCTGCCAATATTGGCTCTCCATGCCTGGAAGATATCACCCCCCTGTCATCGGGAACATCTTGACCGCTGCCAGGAAGGAGTCCATGCGAAGGAACTACCACTATAAGTGGCAGCGCTTCGTGGCCTTCGCCAAGGAACGTCGAGAGCCGGTATCGCCCGTCAACCTGCGTGCCGTGCTCCACTTCCTCCTGCACCTCCGGCAACAGGGCCTGGTCTACCTTGCCGCGATCGTGGCATACCAGCCGCCACAATCCCCATTGGCCGCGCTCTTCAGGAATGGTACCATCAAGCAGTTCCTGAAGGGCCTACAGCATCTCTACCAGCCGGTACCGCCGCTGCTACCACCGTGGTCACTGTCATTTGTGCTGTCCCAGCTGACGAGGCCGCCCTTCGAGCCCTTGACTACGATGGACGACAGGCTGCTCACGATGAAAACCGCGTTCCTAGTGGCCATCACCTCTGCCAGGCGGGCGGGAGAGTTGACGACGCTACGGTGCGATGAACCATACCTGGTCTTCCATCGTGACAAGGTGGTCCTCCGGCCGGATTTGTCCTTCCTGCCGAAGGTGATGTCCAGCTTCCATCTGAGCCAGGACATCATCCTGCCAGCCTTCTACCCTGACCCAACTACACCTCTGGAGCGGTCCCTCCACTCCCTGGACATTCGTCGGGCGCTGGCTTTTTACAAAGACAGGACTGCGGCCTACAGGCAGACACCCCATCTGTTTGTCTGTTACGGCAGGCGCCGGAGAGGCCACAAGGTATCCACCCAGGGCTTCTCCAAGTGGGTGGTACAGACTATACACCTGGCGTACGAGGTTGCCAAGAAGCCTCCGCCAGACCTTCTTTGGGCCCACTCCACCAGGGCCGTGGCGACATCTGCTGCCCTCCTGCGAGGCGTCGACCTGTCGGAACTCTGCCGTGTTGCGACCTGGTCCCGGCCATCGACCTTCGTGCGCCACTACAGGCTCGACTGCCGTTCCAGGAGAGATGCCCGGTTCGGACGTGCTGTGCTGTCTTCTGTGCTTTAGGATCTGGGACCTGACCCACCATCCTACTGGTAAGCTACACAGTCTCCTAATGTATGAGGCAGAGAGACCACGAAGAAGAAGAACAGGTTGCTTACCTGTAACTGTGGTTCTTCGAGTGGTCATCTGTGCTCTCATATATCTCCGCTCTGCCTTCCCCTCTTTTTCAGGTCCCATCTGCTTCAGCGGACCAGAACTGAGGAGAGACTATTGCTCGGCGGGAGGAGCATGCGCAGTGCCGACGTGGGGGAGGGGTTCCAGCCAAGCTAATGAGCTCTAGAATCTTCCGAACGCTACCGCGCAGGCGTGAAAGCCCCTAACGTATGAGGGCACAGATGACCACTCGAAGAACCACAGTTACAGGTAAGCAACCTGTTCTTCTCTCTGTTGAATTTCATTTTGTTAGCCTTGACCCAGCTCGCCAATCTATCCAGGTCATTTCGAATTTTGATCCTGTCCTCTGGCGTTTTAGCAATCCCTCCCAATTTGGTGTCATCTGCAAATTTGACCAGCATGCCCTCTATTCTTTCATCCGAGTCGTTGATGAAGATATTGAAGTGCGCTGGGCCCAAGACAGAACCCTGTGTCACCCCACTTTTCGCTTCTCTCCAGGATGAAAAGCAGCCATGCATGATCACCATTTGGGTTTGGTCAGTTAACCATTTACAAATCCAACTAACAGTAGCCCTATCCAGCCTGCATTTTACTAGCTTCTTTGCAAGGATGTCATGGGGAACTTTGTCAAAGGCCTTACTGAAATTGAGATATGCTACATCCACAGCATTCCCTTCATCTATCAAACTAGTAACTCTATAATAAAAATAGATAAGATTAGTCTGGCATGACTTATTTTTGAGAAATCCATGTTGACTTTTCATGATTACCGCCTTGCTTTCTAAGTGATTAGAAACTGACTGCTTAGTGATCTGCTCCAGGATCTTTCCGGATACTGATGTCAGGCTGACTGGGCGATAATTATTTGGGTCCTCTTTTTTTCCCTTCTTGAAGATGGGGACAACATTTGCCCTCTTCCAGTCTGCTGGAAGACTGTCCTCCAAGATTTCTCAAAGTTTATAGCAAGCGGTTCCGAAATGACCTCTGCCAGTTCTTTTAATATCCTAGGATGCAATTCATCTGGCCCTGGAGACTTGAATTCATCCAGTGTGGCCAGGAATTCCTGTCCCACCTCTCTACCTATTGCGTGCCTCATTTCCCCTGCTTCCTCACCTGCTCCCAAACCGCCAAGTTGAGTGCTTGTATCCTCTGGGAAAAAACTGAGGCAAAGAAGGTGTTAAGTAGTTCTGCCTTTTCTCTTCCCTCTGTGAGAAATTCACCATCTTCTCTGCGTAGCGACCCTATCGTCTCCTTCTTTTTCCTTTTGCAATGGACATATTCAAAAAAGCCCTTTTTATTGGAGGAGGAGACTAAGCTAATATTGTTTTTCCTACTCACACAGACTGGATATCGTATACCTTTGGATGATTTTGGACTACTGTGGAATTTTTGGGCTAGTGGGTATTTATTGACCAAGAGGCTAAATACGTTATAAGGAGAGAAGACAAGAAGAGAAGACAGGAAGGCTTCAAGGGCCAGTACTACACTGCAAGTGTTCCCAGGAGATAGTGAGAGCCAGGCACTTAAATTCATTACTTCATTATTTCATTTCATTATTAATTTCATAGCTACTCATTATTACTTTTAATAATAATAGAAGTTTTTTAAGGTGTGGGGAGAGTTCTGCTGGTTGATAAAGCTCAGAAAGGGCTTAAAAAAAGGAACCTATAGTATTTTCCATGGTTAATTGATTATTTTCATTCTGCATTACATTTCATATATGGGTATTATTAGATGAATTTCTGTTGCATTGGATATATCAAGTTTTAGAAAACATTCAAATTTGGTAATTCCAAGTGAATAATATAGAGCTTTCTGCAATTGATTTACTGTAGATATATACATATATTTATATAATTTTTATACAACTATATGCATCAGTTCATAAGTACAAAAACTGATTAGATTTGTCTAGTGATTATAGTAAGATTATTCAAAGTCTGAATAGACTGTCACTAGATTGTGGCAACCTTGAACAGCTTGGGGGAAGAGGTGGATACAGATTCCCTGAGCTAAAATTTTGTAACTATGCAAATGGATTGACATTGGTTATAGATCGGATTACATTACAAAATGAAAGAATACTAAAGCTAGAAGGTCCAGATTTATGTTTTGGCTGGCATGCATACCTTTGGTACGATAAAGCAAAGATTGACAAAGATTTCACATATCGTTTTATAAGATGTCCATTACTGGCAATCTGGTTGAAATTTAGATGTAAAATTTATAGAAGAATGCCACAATGGTTATTACTGCATGAGGCTTTATTTAGAAGATGGAAGGACCCAAAAGAAAGATGGCTTAAGTATAAAGATATTATAGTTGAAGAAGATAAGATTTGTTTCAGATTAAAGGTGAGAGAGGAACCAGAGGAGGATGGTGTGAACTGTCAGTGGTTTCTTTACTTTTAATTTAAAGAAAGATTTAAAATGAATTTAAAGCTTGAAGGGATTGATACAAGGAAACAATTAAATGAATTTGAAAAGATTGTTTTTAAGAAACCGAATCACTCATCCTCTCAAATGTATAAGATTCTCTTAAACTGAGAATTGGAAACAAAAGTGGTGAAAGAGGGAATGGTAAAATGGGCATGAAACGTTGGGCACAAAATAAGTTAAGAAAATTGGGAAAGAAGCTGGAAAAACACTCAAATTCACATTAGCCCAAAACTTAAAAGAAAATCACTTTAAAATGATGTCTAGGTGACACCTAGACCCAGCCAGATTAAGCAAAATTTTTAAAATAAGGAAAAATAAATGCTGGAAGTGTGAGGAGGAAAATGGTAGTGGTACTCGATTGCAAGAAAGTATTGGAAAAGTGTATATAGAAGCATGACTGAAATCTTACAGATAAATATTCTATTGTCCCCTGAAATTTTTCTGTTAAATATGTTACATGAATTAGACAAGATGCTAACGGTGAAGCACTGGAGGGTAATACTTTATATGGTTACAGTGGCCAGAATTGTATATGCTAGATATTGGAAGAACAGGTCTATCCCAGAAATTGAAGAATAGTTAACCAAACTTATGGAATTTTCGATACTAGATAACCTAACTCTAACATTAAGGCAAAATTTACAAGGGAAAAATGGCAGAGAATGGTTTCCAGTTAAAGAATGCTTGATACACAAATTGGGTACTGATATTTCATGATTGTTGAGATAAAAGTAAACCTAGAAAAATTAAGAGACAATGTATGTAATGGAAAAGATAATGATGAAATGATGTAATGAAGTAAGGGAAAAGATAACGACAGGAGAAGGGACAAGTAGGTAACAACAGCAACTTAAAAAAAGGTTTTTTTTCTTATTTTAGATGCAGGCAAACCATCATTGTTAATTACAGAAACAGAGGAAACATTTAAGCTGTCAATTATGAACCATACAAGAGACTTTTGGAAGTTGATAACGTACATTTAGAAGATAGTTAGGGGATTGTAACAGAGGAACATTTAAAGATCTGATAAAATTACAATAATACTCATCATAGGTAGATGAGATATAATATTAAAAGTAATTTTTTATGTGGATTATAAATTATATGTGTTTTAAAAGAATGCTGAATTCCCTATTTATACTATATCACTCTGTGAAATGTTATTCTAAATTTAATGGTATTTTATGAAATTGTGAAGGATCCAATTATTACCAGTTATCTAAATACAAGTATCTGTTTTTAATAAAAAATAATAATTAAAAGGAAGTCTATTTCAATATTATTGCAGTTGGAATTTATGATTCATGGTTATGCAATGAGGAATGAGAAATCTTTGATCTTTGATTTGAGTGCTGATTGGCTGTCTCAACACCTAAAGCTTAACTCAGTTTTTGTCGAGGCTTTGCAGACCAAGACAACTCAAAAGAAGGTGCCCACTTCTATTGACAAAGAGGGTCGGAAACCTTGCTAAAAAAATTCTAGTCCGCCACAGCATTGCCCTTCCACATCGCTAACAATGAGGTGTTTATCTTGGCATATGAACAGCATCTGTGCGAGGGAATGACACCACTCCTGGCGAAACTTTTGGATGACAACCAACTATTGGCAGCCACTCTCAAATCTTAGACTGATACCTTAGTGTCACAGCAACTTAGAACAGCAAGTCATCTTGCTTACTGCAGTGCAAAATTTCTTGCGTTGGCCATATAGCCTTATGCTGCCATATCTGGTCATGCTCCTTGGCTTTGTTTCATTGGGTCAAGAATGCAATCTGTTTTTTTCCAGAAGGACACGGATGACACATTTGAACATATACAGAAAATTTGGCCCACTGTGTTCAGTTTGCCTTCTCAATCCTCCTGGTCCTCCAGGCCTAGATATTTGTGGTGGAGGTACCCATTTAGTTCCAAACAAGCCTACAACCTATTTGCATCAAAATGATTTTCCTCTTTTCCTGTGCTACTCTTGCATTCTCTTACAGGTCCCATTCTTGCTAAAAGAAACCACTGAAGAGCAAGCATCACCTTTGACTTCTTCCAGGGCCTCCTTCTTTCTACTTTCCCTTTTGGCAGCAGACTCCATCTTTACAGTCATGCCTGGTCTACCTTTTTTTCCCCTTTTCTTTTGAATCACATACTAAATATACATTAATATATATTGTATTATGATGGTATTACAAGGAAAATTTTTTTAACAGCAATGCCTTTTTGACCTCTCCACCGCCCTCCCAAATAGCTAACAGAGGATCCAAACCCCTTTTGTATCAATTTATGTCAGAAAGCTTTTTCAGAGATATGGGATATAATCTTAATCAAATTAATTGCATTTTCATACCATATTGTTTACAACATTGTCCACTACACTTTAACCTTCTTTCCTTAAGCAAGTCTAATAATATAACTTCTTTTATATATTTTATCAAGTAAAACTCATTGATTTCTTTTTCCGTCGTAAAGCAATAACAGCATTAACCGCTTTTAAAATTTGTTTTGTTACATTATTTTTATTCTTATTTACACCTATTGTCCCTAAGTTGAGGGTTAAGCAATTTTCTTTACTTAATTGAACTTCTCTCCCTATTATATTTATTTGTTTCTTAACGTCTTTCCAAAACTCCTCAGTAAATGGACACTCCCATCACATATGTATATAAATACCTTTTGCTCCGCATCCATGCCAACATTTTTGTGAGAAATTGCCATTTAAATGGGGTGTTCTCTACCATCTACCAATCATTTTCATTTGTTGTTCTTTTACATTTGCATTTTTATTCTTAGCAATTTCATGTAACAAAATTTTAATTTCCTTTCTATCTATCAATATATCTTTTTAAAAATTTTTTCTCCATCCCTTTATCATTCTATACTGGGCTATTAACAATTTTTTATAAATTTTAACTATTAGTCCTTTTTCTTCTTCTATTTTTCTATTATTTCTTCTAAAAACATATTCTGTTCTACTATGTTCAATTTTATTTCCTGTAGAGATTTAATAATTCTTTTTACCTGAATCCGATGCTGATCTCCGATCATTAAAATCAATAATTCCTCCTCTATTGGTTTCCATGCCCTATCGTATAAATCTCCAATAATTTTAATTTCATTTGTTTTTAGTTTTTTTAGTATTTCCTCAAACTTTTCATTATTACTCCTATTTAAATATTCTGTTAGTAACTATTTCCCATCTTTAATACCTAATTTTTTACCCCACTTTATCCCATGTTTTAAAATTCACCCTCATAGATCCAATTATTTTTCTTTATCCTTCTTACTCCTTGTCTCTGTTTGAAAGATAGATGTATAATCTATTTTATTGCTTTGTCTTTCCGTTTTAACCCAGTTTTTTGTTGATCATATTCTATTGCTAAAATTCTTAGCAATTGAATTGCATTAAAATATAGTTCAAGAGAGGGAACCTCCCCAACCTCCATCTGTTTGATATCCATATAACAATGCCTTAGGTAATCTAGGCCTTTTGTTTCCGGAAATCCACCTTAAAATTGAAGTATCTTGTTTCCTTATAACGTTTATACGGATTATTTTTTGATAGTTTGGAAGAGATATGAAAATTTTGATAATAATGTCATTTGAAACATTCTGATTCTTGTTAACATTTTCCAATCTTTACTAGACCATTTAGAAATCTGATTACTTATTTTTTCCATAATTATGATTTCGTTGTATAATATTGTCTAATTTAGTTGATGAATTTACACCGAAGTATCTCGTATTTTTAGCCCCTAATTTCAGTCCTGAAATGGTTTGTGTTCTTTTTTGTTCTTGCCAATCTGTATTCATAAACATTATTTCTCGTTTATTCATGCCCGGTCTACCATCATGACCAGTCCTTGGGTCCTCGACGTCATTGATGGTGTATGCTATCAAATTCATTGAATATCTGCTTACTGGCATAGTTGATATTGCAGCTCCTTCTGTTCCTCTGTGGAGGAGATAATGCCCTTCTGAAGAAAGGAGTCACTGAACCCATACCACTGCCCTCCATTCCACAGGGTTTTTTTCCCTGTTACCTCATTGTTTTGAAGAAGGATGGTGAACTTTGTCCCATTCTGGACTTGAATTCATTCATCCATCCCAGGTGTTTCCATATGGTAACCTTGAACTCTTATCTTTCTGTTGCTGAAAGAAGGGGACTAGTTTGCGATAAGATAAGATGCTTATTTTCACATTGGGATTTGTTGTCATGTTAGTGCTGCCTCTCTTTCGCTATAGAAGGAAAGGCCTACTGGTTTTGTGTCCTGCCTTTCAGACTGTCTTCTGCCCCACATGTCTTTAAAAGTGTTAGGCAGATGTGGTGGATTGTTTGTGCCAGCAGGGTATTATTATCTTTCGGTACAGAGATGACTGGCTCCTTTGTTGCATGTTCCAGGTCCCAGTTCTTTTCTGATATATACCTCACTCTTTGTGTTCTCCACTGTCTCGATCTCGTTGTCAACTTCGACAAGTCCTATTTGCGGCTATCTAGTATCCTGTGCTTGATTCTGTACTGTACTTGATTCTGAATGCAAAAGTGCTATCTTCCTCAGATTGGTTTCACACTCTATGTTGTGGTGTTGTTAGCTGTCACTGTTTCGGCAGATGCCTGCCAAGCTCGTTCAGGTTCTGTTCAGCTTGTAGCCTCCGTGATCTTTGTGATCCTGAACACTCACCTCCAAGTGTAACTGCTTCAAGCTGGGTTCCGGTAGACATTCGATGTTCTTTTTGATTCACCTCAAATGTGAATGACCATTACAACGACAGTTCTTTGCTCTTTGGAATGGCGGCTCCACACTGACTTTCTGATAGCCAGAATGCTCTTTCTTTCACTTTAGCCCCTGAAATTTCTGATGACCACATCCATGGTCATTTAGGGCACCTACATGGATTGTCTCTCTGTCAGGGGGCAATGGGTGGACTGCAAAACTGAGCACCACATCAATGTGCTTGAAATGTTTGTGGTGGAGAAAACTCTCTGTGCTTTCGGGTCTTTGATAAGGCTTCAAGCAGTTCAAGTAATATACAATGCCATGGTCTTCTATTACTTGAACAAGCAAGAAGGCACATGGTTCTTCTTCATGGTCTCTATGCCTCACACACTAGGAGCTTTTGCGTATGTGCGGTACCGTTCAGAAAATTCTAGAGCTTAGTGGCTTGGCGGGAACCCCTCCCCCATGCATGCACTGAGCATGCTTAGCCCGCCGAGCAACGGTTGCTCCTCAGTTCTTTCTTGTCCACTGTCGCGTACGGAGGTTCTGAGCTTAGCTGCGTTTTTTCCTGCAAGTCTCTTTCTGGTTTTTGACTTTGGATTTCGGACTTCTCTTGGATTACGGACTAGTTTTGGTACTTTTGTCCCCCTTTCTTGGGACTTCTAATCCCTGACTTACCTACTTCCCTCTTCGTCTGTGTCTTCGTCTTCGATCCTGCGACTCATCTCCTTTCTCTTCTTCTCCAGACTTCTATGTCGACTTTGTTCAAACCCTGTAGAAAGTGTGGTCGTAAGGTCGCTTGTTCAGACGGGCATAGCGAGTGTCTCCTTGAGTGAGGCCCATAACATCAAGGCCTGCCCAATTTGCAAGGAATTCACGTCCCAGACCTTAAGGAACTGGCTGGCATGCCTCAGATCCTTTTGCTGGGAGCAGTCTTTGTCACCGCAAGACCCAACTCCGGTAAAAATGTCCAAGAGCCAACCTGCGACCGCACTTCCTTCAGATTCGGCGGCTGCCGACCCCACTCCAGTGGTACCAGGCTCAGTATCGTCGCATAGGGTTCCTTCTTCTGCCCTACCGAGGATCCCAAAGGTATCATCGGCCTCGTCATCTTCGGCTCCGAGAGGGGCCCCTGCGTGCTTACAGGGCGCCAAATCCACCAAGATGCTTACAGCAGCCCAGCGTAAGCGTCCTGCACCCTCAGAGCTGGAGAAGGAGAAGAGGAAGAAGGAGAAGCGTGGGTCTCAGGCTAGACCGACTCCTCCTACTCAACACCTCGACGAACCTGGAGATGAAGAGGTACTCGAGGTATCTGATGGTGATGAAGCCGCTGGCTCGCCAACGCACCAAGATCCACCGGTGCTTACAGCCGCGGTCCCTCCCTCCGGACGCCCTGAAATGGTGGCCCGCAGGGAGCCTGTTCCGGCAGCTCCCCTGACCTCACGTCAGCGTCGAGGTTCCGAGGGTTGAAGCGCCTCCCGAGTGCTGGAACAAAGGGTCAGGGAGCCTTCCCCCTGTCATCGGGAACCCTACCCTGAAAGGAGAGAACCATACCTGCAACAGGACGTCTACTCTGAGCGTCGTGCCCAACGCCCTTCCCCACGTTACCGGGAAGCGTCTTGTGGATGGTCGGTGCCCTCCCGTGATTTGCCATCCTCATCTGCGTCTCACGTTGTGAGGCAAGGCCAGGAGCAACCCTGGAGAGAGTACCCAGGATCATTCCGATCCTACTCGCCTTCATATTGGGACCAACATCATCCTGATGTGAGGCGGTGATCACCGTACCACCGTTCCCGTTCACCATTGCGGGCGGCCTACCGTTCCCGGCGGGAGCGCTCACCATCACGCACCCCTCCTAGATCTCCTACACATCGCTGATCTCGTGAACACACTCCCCACTACCGGTCCATATCACCACCACTGCGGGTCACCGCAACAGTGTCCCGTCCAGTGTTGGAGGCTACTCCAGTCCAGGTCACCTCTGCAGCTGTCACCATCACGCAGGCAATCAGACAACTGGTGCCTTCGGTGCTTCCTGCGGAGAGGGCTGTCCCGCCTAGGACGACCGCTGGGAGGCATACCACGACCGCCACTCCAACGGTTACCCTGTTGGTACCGTCGATACCACTTCGAAGTGCTTCCACCTGAGGCTCGCCGGAGAGGTCGCTGGACAGATCCTCCACGGCTTCCTCCCAGGATAGCTACGAATCGGACTCTGAATCTAAGGAGTCAACACCGGAGTCCCATGAATCTCAGCCCCTGACTTTCGGGGACCCAACACCAGAGGCGGCTCCCGAGGACGTGAAGCAGTTCTCGGACATCCTCCTCCGAATGTCAACAATTCTGGGTCTCAAGGTGGTGGAACCGGCTCCAGCGGTGCAAGACCCAATCTTTCACTACGTGGACACCCGTCCACCCTTGACGGTTCCACTCCTGTTCTTGCCCGCCTTGATGGAGGTCCTGAAACATCCTTGGGCCCAGCCGGCTTCCGCCCAGCCGGTACCACACCGGCTCAAACACCTGTATCGGACCCAGAAAGAGGATACCGAGTTCTTGTTCAATCATCCTTTGCTGAACTCTGTGGTCGTTGAGTCTGCCCAGACCAAAGGATGGTCTCGGGCGCGCATGACTCCGCCAGACAGGGAAGGACGCTGGCTCGACACCTTCGGAAGGAGGTTCTATTCTGCCTCCTCTCTGATAGCCAGAGTATCAAACACCCAGGCCTGCCTAGCAGCGTATCTCTGGAACCTATTGGACAAGTTCTCCCTGCTCTTGTCCACTGTCCCGGAGGAGAGCAGAGCTAGCGCCCACCAGTTTTATAACGAAGTGGTGGCACTAGCAAACCAACAAATCCTTTCCTCTAAGCACTCTGTCGAGGTCGCTGCTCGCGCCTTGGTGGGTTCCGTAGCCTTGCGCCGATACGCCTGGCTACGGTCCTCTGGCCTGCAGGAAGACACGTGGAAGCGCATTGAGGATCTTCCCTTTGATGGCAAGGGACTCTTCAATGAGTCCACTGATGAGGCCATGGACCACATCGTCAAGGCCTGTCTAATAGCCAAGAAGATGGGGATCTGTCAGCCTCAACAGTCCCGCTGCAGTTTCGGCTCTCGACCTGCTTGACGTCGGTCATCATCGTCAAGCTTCCAGTCGCATTCGCCTCGGTCGGCACCGTCCAAGACTTTGACTACGTCCTCTTCGCGAAGACCTCCGCAGAACCGCCAGATGTCCTCTAAAAAGTCGTCATCTGGGACCAAGTCCCACTTTTGATGGACCACGCAGGACACCACCACAGCCAATTTTCCACCTACCATCTTCTCTGACAGACCACCCCACTCTGGCCAAACACCTCATCTCACGGCGCTCAATCACTACGGACTCTTGGGTGCTCACCATCGTCCGTCTTGGTTACGCCATCGAGTTCTCAAATATTCCACCGTGAGGCGTTTTCTATTCCACCCAGGCCAGCCCTGCACTACTGGAGGAGATCCAGTCCCTCTTGCAGAAGGGAGCAATCGAAGAGGTCCCGCCCTCAACCACTACCACCGGCTTCTACTCCCCGTATTTCACTGTACTGAAGTCGGACGGGACCCTGTGACCCATTCTGGATCTCCGAGGGCTGAACGAATACATCTGCCCAGGAGGCTAAAGATGGTCACGCTGTCGATGATCCTACCCTTCCTTCGTCGGGGAGACTGGTTCGCATCCGTCGACCTGTGGGATAGTTATTTCCACATCTCCGTATGTCCGCAGCACAGAAGATACCTTCGGTTCGCAATTGACGGAACCTCCTACCAGTACCGAGTGCTGCCGTTCGGCCTCTCCACCGCATCGAGGGTCTTCACGAAGTGCATGACCCTTGTGGTCTCCTACCTGCGGATGAAGGGCATCACTGTCTTCCCGTACCTGGACGATTGGCTGTTGGTAGCATCCTGTAAGAGGAAACTCTATGAGGACGTTCATCGGACCCTGTCACTTCTGACCCGCCTGGGTCTCTGGGTAAATTCAAAGAAGTCCCACCTCGAGCCGGCGAGAGTGTTAGAGCTTCATTGGAGCCACCCTGGACTCAGCCAGAGCCTGCGTTCCTCTGGAGCGAGCCCATACCCTCTGCTGGGCCGCCGCAGCCGCCTTCGACGCCCCAACGATATCCGCGAGGAGAATGCAACAGCTCCTGGGCTACATGGCTTCCACTATTACCGTCATGTACCTATCGAGACTTCGGTCGCACCCCCTACAACACTGGTTCATCAGAGCCTTCAACCCGCTCTGAGACGACCAGGGCCTGCGACTCCGACTGCCGACAGAAGTATGTCACTCCCTGTTGTGGTGGCTCTCATACCACCATCTCCTGTCTGGGATGCCTTTCAGACAACCGACTCCTCGGCTCACGGTCATGACGGATGCCTCCGTCTTGGGGTGGGGAGCGCACTGCGAAGACCTCAGGGTCCGCGGACACTGGACAGGCAACGAGACCGCTCTCCATATCAACACTCTCGAGCTCCTCACCATTCGGAAAACTCTGAGAGCATTCCGCAACCTGGTTGCAGGACAGATGGTACTCATCCTGACCGACAACACCACGGCTGCCTGTTATGTCAACAGGCAGGGAGGGACCCACCCCACCACGCTTCTCACCATCACCCTCCAGTTCTGGGAGTGGTGCATGTCTCTCCGGGTCCATCCGATTGCCGTCCACCTGGCAGGTCAGGAGAACACAACGGCGGATGCCCTGAGCAGGGACACCTCGGCCCACCACGAGTGGTCCCTTTCGGACGAGGCATTCTGCCTGATACGATACCGCTGGGGAGAGCCCGACATTGATCTTTTCACCACCGTGTCGAACACCAAGTGTCGCTGGTACTGTTTGAGAGCCGGCCGGGGACCGAACTCTCTCGGCGACGCCTTCCTGTTCCGGTGGACAGAGGGGCTCCTCTATGTTTTCCTGCCGTTTCCTCTCCTGGGCTGAGTGGTCGCCAAGATCCTGCCGGACCGAGCTGATGTCATCCTGGTTGCCCCGTACTGGCCGAGGCAGCACTGGTTCGCGCCACTGCTCGAGGCCGCTCGGGATCGACTTCTCAGGCTCCCGACAGCACTGGATCTGCTGTCCCACTCCGGCGGTCACGTTCTGCACCCTGACCTGCCGCTCCTGGCCCTGCACGCGTGGAGGATAACGCCCTAGATGATCCTGTTATACAGAACGTCCTGACCGCAGCCAGGAAGAAATTGACCCACCGCAACTATGCCTACAGGTGGCGGCGGTTCGTGACCTTTGCAGAGGAACGAGGCGAGATGGTATCGCTGGTCGGCCTCGGTACCGTGCTCCGCTTCCTCCTCCACCTCAAACAACAAGGACTGTCTTTTTCTTCTCTGAAGGTCTACCTCTCCGCCATCATGGCCTACCAACCTCGAGGCTCCCCATAGGCAGCATTCTTCCGGCATACCACCATGAAGCAATTCATGAAGGGGCTTCAAGATCTATACCCACTGATATCGCCGCTGCCGCCACCATGGTTGCTATCCCTGGTACTCTCCCAGCTCACGCGACCACCATTTGAGCCCATGGCCACTGCCGATGACAGGCTCCTGACGCTGAAGACTGCTTTCTTGGCGGCTGTCACCTCCGCCAGGCGTGCCAGCGAGCTGACGGCTCGACGAGTCGTTCCTGGTTTTTCATCAGGACAAGGTAGTCCTTCACCCGGACATTTCCTTCCTACCAAAGGTGGTTTCTCACTTCCACCTTAACCAGAACATTATCCTACCGGTTTTCCATCCTAATCTGACAACACCTCTTGAGAGGTCTCTAAACCCTCTTGACGTTCAAAGGGCCCTGGCCTTCTACACTCAACGGACTGCGACCTACAGACAGATTCCACACCTGTTTGTTTGCCACGGTCAGAGCTGCAGGGGCCGCAAGGTGTCCACCCAGAGGTTCTCTAAGTGGGTGGCCCAGACAATCCTACTTGCTTATTAGATAGCCAAGCAGCCTCCACTGGACTTGCTTCCACCGCACTCCACCAGAGCTGTGGCATCCTCAGCAGCCCTTCTGAGGGGCGTGGACCTGCAAGAACTTTGTCGAGTGACGACCTGGTCCAGGCCATCGACCTTCGTCTACCACTATTGACTGGACTGCTGGTCCAGGGGGGATGCCCGGTTTGGATGAGCGGTGCTGGCCTCCGTACTCTAAGGACCTGACCCACTGTCGTTCTGGTAAGCTACAAAGTCTCCTAGTGTGTGAGACACAGAGACCATGAAGAAGAAGAACAGGTTGCTTACCTGTAATTGTGGTTCTTTGAGTGGTCATCTGTGGCCTCACACACACCCGCGCAGCCATCCCCACACTCTCAGGTCCCTTTTTTGGCTGACTTTAGAACTGAGGAGCGACCGTTGCTCGGCGGGCTGAGCATGCTCAGTGCATGCATGGGGGGAGGGGTTCCTGCCAAGCTACTAAGCTCTAAAATTTTCTGAATGGTACCGCGCATGCGCGAAAGCTCCTAGTGTGTGAGGGCACAGATGACCATTCGAAGAACCACAGTTACAGGTAAGCAACCTGTTCTTATAGACTCTTCTGCACATCACTTTTCAAATCTGGGACTGATGTCTAGATATAGAAGTCCTACTCTGGGCATGTTGTGTCCCAGGAGATGAGAACACCTTAGTAGATGCTCTGAGCAGATCACTGGTGTCCTGCCATGAATAGAAGCTCCATTTGGATTTCTCCAATCTATACTCTGCATTTGGCGAACACTGGAAGTTGATCTCTTTGTTCCATTTCACAATGTGCAGTGCACTAAGTTATTCTCAGGGATTCAGAATGTACAGGGATTGCTAGGCTACATCTTCTTGTATCATTGGCAAAGCGTTGCCCTGTATGCTTTTCTCCTGTTCTCTTTCATCACGAGTCCTCTCCAGGTTGCTCAGGAACAGAGTGAACTGCATTCTGGCGACTCCGTGGTGGCTGGGG
The DNA here is from genome assembly GCA_948472985.1 of Iguana delicatissima. NCBI lineage: Eukaryota > Metazoa > Chordata > Lepidosauria > Squamata > Iguanidae > Iguana > Iguana delicatissima. Next base: position 89,992 of record CAOKZL010003701.1, on the reverse strand, counting down.
CAGCCACGGTTCACTCATTTTCTACTCCTGGCTCTCAGGGTTTACCTCAGGTTTCCATTAAGGTCAGATCTCCTGACTCTTCATGATTGTTAGATTTTGGCATCCAACACAGACATCCTCAAATTGATGGTCTGGATTATTTGTTCTTATGTTCCCTCTCAATACTGTGAAACCCTAGTGGTTGCTCTAAGATCCTACACCTGCAAATGGAGCAGGGTTCTTTTGTTCTTCGCTACCCTGTACTTACCTTCAGATATGGCCTGGATTCTATATGTTTTGGACTTCCTGATTTCTTGTCTGAAAAGCATCTCCCAGTTTCACCTATCATATGCTGCCTGGCTGCTATATTCCATGAGTTCAGTTGATAGGCAAGCATTCTTGCTTCCAGTGCCCTTTAGTTAAATGTTTCTTAAAGGGCTACAAGAGCCTTCCCAGCGGAGTCTGGATCTAGTCCTTTCACAGCTATTCCTGAGACCATTTGAGCCGATGGTGACTTGTCACATCTAACTCCTGACGTGGAAGACCTCCTTCCTAATTGCAAGTAACATTGGTCAGGCAAGCTAGAGAGCTCTGTGCTGTCTGTATTGATGCTCATTATCTGTATTTCCATAAGGACAAAGTTGTTCCCAGACTGGACGTTTCCTTTCTTCTCAAGGTGATTTTTGCTTTCCAACTTAAACAGGACATTGTACTATTTGCATTCATTCTGAATCCATTCAGCAATTTGAATGTGGACATTTACTGCCTGGATGTTAGAAGAGCGTTGGCCTTCTATATTCACAGGACAGCTGTCATTCGGCAGTCTCAAAGACCATTTATTTGTTACTCTTAAGCGCAAGAAGGGACTACCAGTTTCTGCCCAGTGTGTTTCCAAATGGGTTTCGTCTATGATTCACCTTGCCTATGCACTAGCCAAAAAAGTCTCTTCTGTCGCTGTGTGCAGTCATTCCACAAGAGCTGTGGCTGCCTCTTTGGTCTTTCTGGAGGGTGTTTGCTTGGAGGACATTTGCAGGGCAGCTATGTGGTCTCAGCCCTTGACCTTTATTGCACGCTATAGACTGGAGGTTGAAAGCTGATGCTGTCTTTGGTTGTACGCCTGTGTCATATGACTCATCCACAGTCTGCATTAATAGCTTTCTAGTATTCCATTTGTGTGACCCACAGAGACCACAAAGAAGAGCAAGTTGCTCACCTGTAACTGTGTTCTTCATGTAGTCATCTGAGAACTCACTCAACACCCACTCCTCCTTCTCCATTACTATCATGATCAACATGCTTACCTCTTGGGCTGCTGCTTTGGTGACCATGGAACTGAGGGTTTCAGTGGGAATGTGGCTGGTCATATGTCCCAGTGGAGGAGGATCTACTGTCAAAACGCTTGCGTAACAGTTCAAGAAGTTTCCAAACAATGCACTGTGGAAACCCCTTTGTGTGACTACTTTGTGTGAGTTCACAGATGACCTCTCAACCACAGTTACAGGTGAGCAATATGTTCTTTTTTCCCCCTTTAAAACTTGGCACGAGGAAGAGAAATATTTAACAAGTCACCCTAGTTTACTGTCACAAGGCATTCACAAACTTGTTTTTAGGCTATGAAGTCTTGACTTTTTGGAAGGTAGTTATATGAAAATTCTCAGAGAAAAACAGGTCTGAATTTGTGGTAACCAGGTGGTTTAGGACCATATATTATGTATTATGCTGTAAACTATATGAAATACCAAGAAATAAATATGTGTTGAGATGTTTAAAGCCTGTAGTTGACATGAATGATCAAAACAAAATTATATACTTGCTTTCTAGTTCAGTTAAACCAGTCCTGGTTAATGTATCTAGACTTGCACTGAAAGCAGCCCATCTCACATTTACTCATGAGAGTAACTGAGGTTGTTTCTAATAAGAATTGCAGACATAGAAGAGGTATTTGTAAGTTTTTTACTTGTTTGTTGTATACTTGATATTTTTATCAGTGACTTAGATGAAGAGGTAGAGAAAATCCTTATTAGGTTGCAGATGGTACAATACTGGGAGGAGTGGCTAACATAGCATAGGAACAGAATTCAAAACTGCTGGACAAACTAGAGAATTGGGCAGGAATTAAATGAAATTCAGTAGAGGTGAATGTAAAATTGTATATTTAGGCTGCAAAAAACAGTTGCACGGCTATAAGATGGGGGATACATGACTCGGCAGTACCGTGTTCAAAAAGTTCTGAAGGTCATTTTTTTCTCATAAGTTGAATATGAGCCAGTAGTGTGATGCTGCAGCAAAAAAATTCTAATGCCATTTTAACCTTGCATTAATAGGTTCCAAGTTGGGGGAAGTTAATAGTCCCATTGTATTCTGTGCTGGTTGTTGGGAGTTAGAATTTCCCAGGGTGTTAACCCTTTGGGGAAATTCTATAAAAGCTAAAGCCGTTAGGAATTAACTTTGCAGAGTTGCAGAAAAAGCATGTCCCAATTTCTATGTGGCTTCCCTAAACTGGAAGCTGACATGAAAGCAAAGTAAGGCAAGGTGCTTCAGATTCCAAAGTTAAAAGATTTACTAATAAACTTTACACTTACATATGCACTGGAGAAACTAGATCCTAACTAACTAACAAAAGGATTAGGGAAGATAGTAGCTTCATCCTTGACTCACCAACTTCTTGGTGAAGAGGCTAGCAAGGCAGAGAGAAAGTTCTAGAAGAAAGATTGCAAAGGGAGAAGAGAGAGAGGCATGGTCTTTTCTGTAAGGCCAGTGACAGATCCTGTGTCACATGGTCTGGATACCATAGCCAATCATTTTAAATAACACAGAGCAACAGTTGAGTTGAGATGGGCTTTTACATGCATAGGAAAATTAACCGTATGCTAGCTAAGTCCCATTTGTCCTAGAACAAGAGCAGTGGGGGAGAGAATGCTAGAATTTTCCAACACTGGTTAGGCCTCACCTGGAATATTCAGTTCTGGGTGCCTCATTTTAAGCAGGATAAAGGTAAGTTAGAGCCGTTTGAGAGAAGGGAAATGAGGATAGTAAGAGAAATGGAGAACAAAACATGAAGAAAATTTGAGGGAACTGAGCATGTTCAATTTGGTGAAAAGAAGACTGAGGGGGTGACATGGCTGCACTCTTTAAATACCTCAAGGACTGTCACAGAGAAGAAGGGGCAGGCTTGTTCTCTGCTGCCCCACGTGGTGTGACTTAGTCTAATCCTTTGGTCACTACTTCTGCGACTGCCTGGAGCTTGCAGCTCATCATTTCATAGCTCTCAAAGCAGCCGTTTAATCTCATGGCTGATGGTGGCATCCAGTTTCTGACTACTGCTAGGGCACTTGGTGTACCATGTGTCTATGAGTGAACCAACTCTGTTTCAGATTCCACAAAGAGGAAGTGGTCGTTTGGCCAGATGTTTCCTTAGTTTCTTCCAAAGATTGTCTCAAGATTTCCCTTAAACCAGGTCATTATACTACTGACTTCATGCAGATTCCATCCTCTGAATTGGAGTGCAACCTTCATTATCTTGAAGTTCGTTGTGTCTTCTATGTGCACCGCACTGCTTTCTTTAGGAAGTCTTAAATACTTTTCCTTTGCTATTCATCTGACAAGTAAGGCATTTCATTGTCCTCCCAGAGACTGTCTAGCTTGATGATATCCACCATTCACCTTGCTTCTGAACTGGTCGTTGAGCTGCATCCTGTCTAGCAGAGAAGTCACTCCTCCAGAACTCTGCTTTCATAATCTTCCTGCAAAAGGTACCATCCCAAGAGATTTGTAGGCCTGCTGTATAGTCACAACTTTCCATACTCATTTCTCACTATGGAATGCACAACAGTTTCAGAAGATGATACTGCTTTTAGGAGAATGGTGCTGTTTTCCTTGGTATCATGACGCTCCCGCCTCTTATAATCAGTAGCCTACTAGTCTCCTATTTGTGTGAATCACAGAGACCACAAAGAAGAACAGGTCACTTACCTGTAACTGTAGTTCTTCAAGTGGTCCTCTATGGACTCACACAACTCTACATGGCCTCCTCTCATCATGTTCTGCTATGCTGTCCAGTTGCTTGACTGTTCCCTTAGGTGCCCATGGAACTGAGGGTTTTGGTGGAAAGGTGGCCCATGGGTAAAGGGATTTGGTTCCTGCCAGAGTTCATCTCATAATGCTATACAGTGGTTCTCAACCTGTGGGTCCCCAGATGTTTTTGGACTTCAGCTCCCAGAAGCCCTGAGCATTGACCATAGTGGCTGGGGCTTCTGGGAGCTGAAGTCCAAAAACATCTGGGGACCCACAGGTTGAGAACTACTGCGAGAAGGTTCCAAACTGCACACTGCACAGGTGCAGATAACCCATTTCTGTGAGTTCACAGATGACCACTCAACCACAGTTACAGGTAAGAATCTGTTTGTTCCTGTTGCTGCTGCAGTGGACATAAAATAACTGAGGAATAAGGCAGTAGTGGTTCCTAGACATGTCTGCAGGGTTGGGGATGGGCTACTACCAAATGGTTCTAGTTCTAGTAGGTTGTAATTGATGCACTGTGTAGGTGTTGGTGACCCATATATGTGAGCCACAGAGACCACAAAGAAAAAGCTAGAATGGAAGCAGATGTCTTGCTAACCACTGTTAAGTCTGTTGGTGTTTGTTATTTAATAAAACTGTTCATTTTATTCCTTAATGATCTGCAACTTTATTTTAAAATTTGTTTTTGCTGTTGCTTTCTCAAATCTAAAAACAATTTACTTCTGATTGTGTAATGTCATCTTTTCTCTCAGTGTTCTGTCACCAGTGACTTAGATTTTCCAAAGCAAGTAATCCCTCTCAAGACTCTGAATGCTGTTGCCTCTGTACCCATAATGTATTCTTGGTCCCCTCTTCAGCAAAATTTTATGGTAAGTGAAATGTAGACCCAGACATAATGAAATGGAAGCCAGCAGATGAATGTGTTTTGCTGGACAGTATAGCTAAATAATATGACCCTGTGTTTTCAGTGTTGAATTTATGACATTGGCACCATGTTGCTAAAGGGCTTGACAGTCTTCCTTGTTATGTTAGCACCTCATAGAATCATAGAATCATAGAAATGTAGAGTTGGAAGAGACCATAAGGACCATCCAGTCCAACCCCCTGCCATGCAGGAAAACCCTCAAAGCACTCCCGACAAGTGGCCATCCAACCTCTGCTTAAAAACCTCCAACGAAGGAGACTCCACCGCACTCCGTGGCAGCACATTCCACTGCCGGACAGCCCTGACCGTCAGGAAATTCTTCCTGAGGTTCAGGTGGAATCTCCTCTCCTGCAGCTTGTATCCATTGCTCCTTGTCCTGGTCACAAGAGCAGGAGAAAACAAGCCCACTCCCTCCTCGACATGACATCCCTTCAAATATTTAAACATGGCTATCATGTCCCCTCTCAGCCTTCTCTTCTGCAGACTAAACATACCCAGCTCTCTAAGTCTGTTCTCATAGGGCATGGCTTCCAGGCCCCTCACCATTTTGGTTGCCCTCCTCTGGACCTGCTCCAGCTTATCCATATCCTTCTTGAATTGGGGTGCCCAGGTGGACACCTGATAGAATTAAGCCTGAATCAGAATTACACTTGTGCAAAAATATCCTAAAATATTTTTGATATTACAATTTACATATAAGCAATATGAAGTAATTAAAACCATTTTCAATATGCTAAATAACGAAAACATTCCAGCAGCAAAGCTGAAATCCAGAAGAGAATAGTTGCAACTTTTGTATTAATGGAGCAGCAGTTGCAGGTGAGAGAATTCCTTGAGTGCAGCAGAGCTCTTTCATGAATAACGTATAGCTAAATTGTTAGGAATCTGAGGAGTGTAGATAAGGTGCTATTTTTAGATGACTCTGTTTATAGAAGCACTGGAGTCAAGTCACATTGTTAAGGTACTGAGGAAACAGCTGCAATTTGTTTGTTAAAATTTTTCTCTGTTGTGTTCTGAATATCAGTAAAGGCTTACTTTATATTTTTGGTAGAAAAACTTTGCTGTTTTTATATTAAATAACTGTTTCTTACTCTGTGGTTAGGTAGAGGATGAGACAGTTTTACATAACATTCCTTACATGGGGGATGAAGTACTTGACCAGGATGGAACATTTATTGAGGAACTAATCAAGAATTATGATGGGAAGGTGCATGGTGACAGAGGTGAGTATACAGTGTATATTTCCCATTATGTTTCCCACAGTTGATACTGTTTCTGAAAACATATTTATTATATATGTATATTTATTATATATTTCTGTTTGGTTGTAATATATATATATATTTATATTGTAACATTTGTATCGTGTGTGTGTGTGTATATATATATATATTATTTCATCTTTATTATATTGTCTTCTCATTCTACATAATACAAAACGATAACTACTTTTATCTTCTGTCTGGTATTTCAGATAGCTTTACCAGCACAACAAAGGGGGTAAATTGCTATATTTTATTTTATTTTATTTTATTTTATTTTATTTTATTTTATTTTATTTTAAGTGCAGTCAGAAGTAAGTACCATTGAGTTCAGTGGAGCCTACTCCACAGCAGTGATGGGATTGGTACCTAAGATGTTTTATTTTTATAAGCTGCTTTGAATTATCTATGATAAGTAGTAAGAAGAGAAATGTTAAATGAATTCAGTTGTTCCATGTCATTTACAAGAAAATTGTCCTAATGAATCCCTAACGTGACAGACCAGTTAATTCCAGGGAATGATATGTTTACAGCAATTACTGCATACAGTAAGCTTTAAGGAAAGAGTGAGTAAAACAGCTTTTTCTCATCTTGTTCTTAGACCATCTGTAATATTACATATACTTTGAAAAACTGAAAAATAGAATCATAGGGCAATAGGTTGAAAAAATTACGTTTTGCTCACAATAATTACTCCTTTATTACTTTACTTAAAAGCCCAATTTCTGTTTCTTTGCTTGGTAGATTATACCTGTTGAGGTATACACAGTTTGTTTTTTGTTTTTTTTGTGTGAAAAAAAAAATCTTCTTGAGTTTTTGACTGCTTAATTTCAGAATGTGGGTTCATAAATGATGAGATATTTGTGGAGCTGGTCAATGCGCTCGGTCAGTATAGTGATGATGACGATGATGAAGATGATGATGATGAAGATGATGATGATGAAGATGACGACGACAATCTTGACAGGAGAGATGAAAAGCAGAAAAATCGGGAGACCAGCCAATTAGGTATGTAAATAGAGACAAAATCTCTTTGAACTGTGCATTATATCTCATTGTAGTCTCCTTAGGGGAGCAGTTGAGAAGCCCTTATCTCAACATGTCCACCAACTATGAATGTAAAGATGGAGGGATTGAGAGAAGGACTTCTCTTGAGGATCTCAGGGCCTGGACAAGCTAAAATGGGGAGATACTGTGTCACATAGCCTGCATGTAAGCCTTGTTGGATCTGAGACTGTAGCAGTCATTAAAGCAATTGGTGTTTTAAGAGAATGTAAGATGAATGTTAACCATCAGAGCAAGTCCCTGTGTTGTGATGAATAAAAGACTGAACCTTCGAATTTTTAGTCCTGACTCTGTCTCAGTTCAACATGCCTTACAAGATAGAATTGGTTGATTGAAAGTCACAATATAAATATGTAAAATAACTAAATTTGAGATTTCTATTACAATGGAGTGCCTTCTTAAACTTGGAGGGGAGTTTCTCAGGTTGGGCATCACATTCCTGAAATGGGTGGAGTAAAGATCAGAGGAGAGCACTAAACAGAGAGTATGTAGGATTAAAGCAAAATGGGAAGGCCTGAATGTAATTTTGGTCATTTTCCCACCAAGCATACAAAGTACAAGTTAGTTGCTCTTAACTATGCAAAGCACAGGTCAGTTCATGAAACTCCGGTGTAGAAGATAGCATTCATGGAAAAATTCATTTCACAGCTGAGCGACTTATGAAGTAACCGAAAAAAACATGTATTTTATCCAGTTTGGTTTCCATTTATTGAATGGCCAGTACAAGTAAAAGCAGTAGTAATCTGTCACTGTCTCACTAAAATATACGGATATGGATGTTTGAAAAATCCATTCCTTGTAGCTTTACACGCTTCTCTATATCTATATCCTGTTGTTATTCTAATTCATATGTAAAGTTCTTGATCGCGATCATTTTTATTGCTTCTAATAATGTTTTGGAAAGAAATTTGCTTATTGATAGTGTAATGTCAAAGGCAGCTCCCAACAGTCCTTAGGTATTGGGTGTTTATATGCCCATTCCTAGATATAAACTTGTCAACTTTTTCTGACTTCACTGGATAGAATGGGATGTAAATTACAACAAATTGATAGATACTTATCTGCTTTCATGTGCTGAAATCCTGCTGAAAGCTGACTGCTCATTAGGAAAATGGAATGAAGCAAGCTCATAATTTCCAAAGCACTGATCTCAAGTTTCTAGGACAGAGAAAAACTTAGTGCCTTATAGATCTCTGCCATTAGAGTAACTTAGTTGAATGTTCTTGTTTGACGTTGTGCCTAAACATTGATACTGTCTGCCTTCACCATTTGAGAAACAGCAAATGTTAAGAAACTTGAAACTTTTTAGAAAACATGTCTTTGGTGTTTGTCTTTGTGTTTTAATTTAGACAAAGAGAGCCACCCTCCTCGAAAATTTCCTTCTGACAAGATATTTGAAGCCATTTCTTCAATGTTTCCAGATAAGGGTACAGCAGAGGAACTGAAAGAAAAGTAAGATGCTATTTCTTAAACTGAATGTTTGTTTCTGGAGAAGCATTGTAGGAGTGTCAAAAATTGTGATACAAACAGCCAAACAATGTACTGGTAGTTTAATAAAACTTACTCTCAACTAGGAATTGTCAAATATCTGGCTGTCACAACGTGGCTCATAGCTATTTGGATAGTTAGTCTACAAGTTCTGTGGGCCCATGTTATTGACATTTATTTAATATTTGGAGTATGTTATATGCATATATATATATTTGGAATTACATCAGGAGGTTGCAGAGATGGTTATACTAGTAAGTGTCGCTAGAGTAACACTGAAGAGGTTAGTTAGGTTTCATGTTCACAATAAAGTGATATAATGTGGGAATGTCGCAGAGAAGGGGCCTTCCCTTTGCTGACTCTCAGTTTGCTCCCTGTTTGTCTTGTTCCATTGTCATTTTGTTACTAATGATGAAAACAACTGTTGCTGGACTTGGATATGCACAGAAGATATCTACAGTTATTCCAAAGCAATGCTTGTATAGATTTCATTTTTCAACCACCTCTCTAATGAATGATTCCTTTTTGTAGGATCTGAGTCACATAAATAGGTTTACTGCACCTGTGCAAGTCTATCATTTAGAACCTTTTAGAGCTGTTATGCAGTAGCCCCTCCTCCTCTGGTACATATGACCAGCTGTGTTCCTGCTGAAACCCTCAGTTCTTTTTCATCTGCTTCGGCAGCAGCATCAAAAGGGATGTTTAGCTGTGCATTTTGGCTTTTTGATCATTAGGCTTTGACTCAGTCGGCATACTCTTCTTGGCTCTCTTCTGTGATTTGGCTCGGTAACTTTGAGCACTCAGTTTGACTCGGACTGTTTCTCAATTTCTCTCTCTGTTTTGCCTCTCTGACTGCCTCTGTTTCTCTGGTAGCCATGCCGTCTGGATCATTCAAAAAGTGTCTACTTGTGGGGCAAAGATCCCAAAAACTGATGGCCATTCCTGTTGCCTTTTATGACTTGGCTAAAATCACAGTATCAGACCTTGTTCACAGACCTGCAAAAAATGCTCTTTGTACCTAAAGGCTGTCTTGTTTTGGCAGTCCATGACTTCTCCGGTCCAGTAGATCAATGTGCTTATTTGGTGTTGACTTTTCCTTCTTCCACTTCATGAATTGCATCCAAGTGGCCTTCTCTAGCAGCCAAACATGTCAAGTGTCACATGTCCAATCGCACTGCTGGTACTAGGGAGTCAAGGAGTGATGCTTCCTATACCAGGGTTCCTTTGAGACTGGGACGCTTTCTCAGTCTTGAGTCTGCTTCTCAGTGTGCCAAACACAGGCATAATAAGAAGAAAACATACCCAAAGATCTTTCCCAGCCTCAGTTGCTGTCCCTGGTGGTCTCTGTGGTCGCTTCTGGACCAGTATTGCTAGACCACTTGCCTCCTCATTCTTCTCCAGGTCAGACTCTTCAGCTTTCAACTCCACACCATTGTTTCGAGGTCATTCTTGCATCAGCCATGTCAGATGTTGAGATACTTGATTTCCTTCTTGTAGCCCTCAGAATTCTCTGGATTTTTCCTGTTCAGTTGGAGCTGCAGCTGGTTTCTGGAATTCATGCTGCCAGGAATGCCGCACTCCCCCGTTCACCTCCTTTAGCCGTACGCACTTTGCTCCGTCTCAGCAATGCTGTTAGTATTCTTCTCCCTCTGAAGGAGATTCACTCTCTGAAGAGGCTGTGGAATACTATGATTCTGATTACTGTTACTCCAGGCACTGTAGTCTGGTCCATCACTGGTACTCTTATGTTTGTCAAGATTGAAGTCCATGGCAATATTATTATGGTTGTAATTTCTCCCTTTACCACTACACAGTGAGGCATGGAGAATTGCCAGATTGCAGCAGGCCCTCTCTTCTAGGGGGTGTCTGTAGTCCTTATCTCCTACACATACCCATCCCGCTCACAAGACGATTTCCCTACAGAAATGGAGATGCGTCCTGCAACCTTTTCTTCACCAATGTCCCATGCATCCACTTCAGCCTCTTCTCTGTACTGCTTAGACCAGTGCTCATTGAAAGTCTGTTGCCACCAGTGTTCCTATGGTTATTTCGATTGTGGCATCTTCTCTACACCATCACTTTTCTGCAGCTACTGCTCCTTCTGTTGTGATTTAGTGCCTACTTCCAAGCACTGTCACTGTTTCAGGTCCATTGTATCATGTGATATGGACTCAGGTTCAACTTCATCCATTTCAAATTCAGTAATGCTCCCCTCCTAGCATTCTTGGTGAACACTAATCTGTTTTGCCCACAGATGACATCCGCACCCTTGCTGAATTGATGGTCTGTATGACCAAGTCCCTTCAGCTTATCATGAACCTGAGGACCCAGTCTTCAGAGAACTTCAAGCAAAAGTCACTACACCTTCATATATATTTTTTCTTCCAGCTCTCCCTAAGATTGTGAGAAGGTCTTGGAGCAACCCATCATCTGTAATACCTGGTTCTAAGAAGGTGGGCACTGTAGAGGATCTTTGATTTTAGTGCTGGTTGGCTCTCTTAATATCCAAAACCCAACTCTACTTTTATCAGGGCTTCACAGACAAAGGCAACTCAAAAGAAGGTGACAATTTCTAGTGACAAAAAGGGTTGGAAACTCGATACCCTTGCTTAAAAGTTCTACTCGACTTCCATGTTGTCCTACTGTATTTTTAACTACGAAGTGTGTATGTTGGCATGCCAGCAGCAGCTGCAGGAGCTTATGGCAAAACTTTTGGCAAAACTTTCAGATGATGACCAACTTTGAGCAGTGGCTCTCCCATCCGAAGCTCTTATAGCTTAACATTGCAGCAACTTAGGATAATAAGGCATGTTGCTAACTGCAGTGCAAAATCTCTTATGTCAGCCACAGCCTTACGCTGCCATTCCTGGTTGTGCTCCTTGAATTTGTCTTACCAGGCCAGAAGTATGATTGAAGACTTGCCATTTGATGAGTCTGGGTTGATTACCAAAGACATTGATGACATCTTGGAACTTCCTCAGAAGATGCAGACCACTGTACATAAATTTGGCCTGCCTTCTCAATTCACCTGGTACTCCATACCTAGATACTCTTGGATGAGATACCCTTCTGGCTTGAAACGAGCATATTTCGTTGAAGCACTTCAGGGCTTCCTTTCATGCGCTACCATCATTGAGGATCTTCTTTATTCCATTCTGTTACAGGTCCTTGTTTTACAAAAAGAAACTGTCAGAGAGCTAACGTCACCTTTGATTTCCTCTAGGGTCTTTTTCCTTTTGATCTTCCTTTCTGTGACAGATTCCATCCTTATTGACCTGCCTGGTCTACCATCAACAGTGATTCTTGGGTCTTCAACATCATAGATACAGGCTATACAATTGAATTTCCATAATATCCTTCCATTGCTCTGCTGGGAGAGATAGTTACCCTTTTCCAGAATGCTAGGCATTGCTTTCCTGTACCATTGGTTGCTGAGGGTACTTTTCTTGTGTTCTCTCTTATCACAAGAGTACTCTCCAAGCTGACCAGGGAGAGAGTGACCTACTTTCTGGTGACTCCATGGGGGATGAGACAGCTGTGTTTTGCCCATCTTCCCCACCTGTCTTGCAGAGTTTATCTCAAGCTTCCATCGAGATCAAATCTCCTAACTCTTTGATGGTTGCAGTCGGCATCCTGGCATGGACACTCTTAAGCTGACAACCTTGAGGATCTGTCCTTAGCTGATGGCTGGGAGAATCCATCCCTAGTTTCTTTGTTGACATCATTTGATTAAACTTCAGCTGCAGCTGTAAGGCCTTCTACTTGAAAATCCTACTCTTATAAGAGGAGCAAGTTCCTTTCATTCTTGTCCTCCCATCGTATACCTCCAGACGTGGCCTGGATTCACCACCTCTTAGACTTTTTCATCTCTTTGTCTTGGAAAGCCTCTCACTGTCTTCCATCAAGTGCTACCTTGCTGCTACATGCTGTCAGTTCCAGCTTATCGGTAATTCTTTTTGTTTCCAATATACTTTAGTTAAATGTTTTTAAAATAATTGTAAGAACTTGCACCCTCCAGTTTGACCTCCCACAGCCCAATGCAGTCCTGAATTTGTCCTTTCACAGATTTCCTGGAGACTTTTTGATATGGAATAAGGTCTTCCTGGTTGCAGTAACATTGACCAGACAAGCTAGAGAACTGTATGCTCTCAGTACTGATGCTCCTTGTCTGGGTTTCCACAAGGACAGGGTTGTCCTCAGACCAGACATTTCTTTTCTTCCCAAAGGTGATCTTTGTTTTCCATCTGAACCATGTCATTATAGTACATTGTAGTACCTGCATTCATACCGAACCCATATTTTGAATTCAAATGGATGTTTCACTGCCTGGATGTTAGAAGAGCATATGCCTTCTACATTAACAGAATAGCTTGACATTCAGCAATCTCAAAGACTCTTTGTTACTCTAGATACAAGAAGGGACTACTAGTTTATGCCCAGTGTCTGTCCAAATGGGTCTCCTCATTCATTAAGCTGGCCTATGAACTAGCCAAAAAATATCATCCTGTCACTGTGTCCAGCTATTCCACAAGGGCTCTGGATGGCTCTTCTGCTAGAGGACATTTACAAGGCAGCTACTTGGTCTCAGCCTCTGACCTATATAGCACACTGGGCTCTAGGTTGGCGGCTGGTGCTGTCTTCGTGAGAATAGTTTTGTACTCTTGTGTCATATGACTCACTCACCAGCTCTGTTAGTAGCTTGCTATTCTCCCATTTGTGTGAGTCACAGAGATGACGAAGAAGAAGAGGTTGCTCACATGTAACTGTTATTCTTCAAGTGGTCATCTGTGAACACACGTAACACCCACTCTTCCTCCCCACTTCTCAACATGCTTGCCTCCTAGGGTACTACTTTGGCGGTTTCAGCAGGAACATGGCTGGTCACATGTGCCAGTTGGGATGGGTCTACCGAAAAAACACTTGCATAAGCCTTAGGAAGTTCTGTGCACAGGCACAGTTAACTCATTTGTGTGACTTCACAGATGATCACTCAAAGAACCAGAATTACAGGTGAGCAACTTGTTCTTTTTGTATGTATGTTTACTCTTGTGTGGATTTTGTACTCAGTATGGAAGGACCTTAAGCTTACTTAGAGAATTTAGTGAAAACTTAGTGAAAGGACAGTAGAACTAACTTTTTTTTTTTCATGTAAAAGAGTTAGATATTTACTTCTCCTGCAGATACAAAGAACTTACAGAACAGCAGCTTCCAGGAGCTCTTCCTCCTGAGTGCACACCGAACATTGATGGACCAAATGCCAAATCTGTTCAGAGGGAGCAGAGTCTGCATTCATTTCATACTCTCTTCTGTAGACGATGTTTCAAATATGATTGCTTCTTACATCGTAAGTGAAAAAAAATAGTTATTAAACTTCATCCACAAGCATGGGGTATTATAATCCACCAATCAGTTTTCATAGAATTCACACAGTTATTTTATAATATTGTCATCTTTAGAGTTGTAAGCAATATATTTGGGTTTCAGTACCTGCCATGTAAACACTTCCTCTTACAGATAAAAATAGTAGTATTTTTAAGACATAGAAATGGTTTGGATTACATTTTTTCCTTTAAAAAAAAGAATTAGGTACTCAAAAGAGACATTCCATTCCATATGAACAGTGTTGTACTGGATCTTGCATAAGAAGAAAGATGGGCTATTAATCTAATTAATTAATTAATTTCCTGGCTGTGAGTGTTTAAGTGTTGTGGAATACCCTTGATCTTGCAGAAACACTCCTGTGCACAAAGATGATCTTTACACCCACAACGTATTGAAATTCTCACTAGGATTAGAAAATACACATACTAGGTCAAAGTTTTTAGCCTGACTTACAGGGTTAATATATGTGTTTCTTCTTCGTGGTCTCTGTGCCTCATACATTAGGAGCTTTTGCACCTGCATGGTAGCATTCAGAAGATTCGAGAGCTTAGTAGCTTGGCGGGAACCCCTCCCCCGTGCCGGTACTGCACATGCTCAGCCTGTCGAGCAACGGTTACTCCTCAGTTCTTTCTTGTCTGCCGTAGCGAACAGAAGGTTCTTTTAGTGGCTTGTGCTTTTCTGGCTTTTTTCCACGTTTTCGACTTGGATTTTGGCTTTTGGTTAACGATTTTGGATTGTGATTTGGATTTGGTACTTTGCTTCTCGTTTCGACCTGGTTTTCGATCTTCTGATGAACGGCTTTGGATTACAGACTGGTTTTTTGGAACTTTGAACCCCCTCTCTTCTCTTTGACTCCTTTCCTTCTCTACTGGACTCTTTGGTCTATGTCGGCACTTTTCAAAAGTTGCGTCTCCTGCAGGCGGAAGGTCGCTCTCTCGGACAAACACCGCGAGTGCCTCTTCTGTTTCGGCGAAGGCCATAACATCCAGGCCTGTGCTGTGTGTCGACAATTCACCCATCAGACCCTCTGCAACCGTTCGGCGAGACTCAAATCACACTGTTGGGAGGAGTCCCTGCGATCACAGGAGCAGACTGAGACCCACGTCGTGATGGCTGAGAAATCGGCTCATCCACCGACTGTTCCATCGATGGTGCCAGCGGCTGCCGCACTGTCCACCTCGTTGGTACCAGACTCGGTAATGACCTCGAAGCTTGCGAGGATTCCCAAGCTGTCGGCTCCTCCGACTTGCGAGGACCCTGCGGGCTCACAGGCCTCGACCTTCTCCAAGCCCTTAACACTGGCCCAAAAGAAGTGTCCTCTTACCCAGGACACTGTAAAGGAGAAGGAGAAGAAAAAGAGAAGGAAGGAAAAGAGACGCTCCCCTCTGAAGGAGACTCGCCTCCTGACACCTCCACCTACCCAGCTCACTGGGGACCCAGAAGAGCATCCGGATGATCAGGAGGTCCTCGAGGTGTCCGACGAGGAGCAGGCTGTGGAGGTCCTGCCCTTGGAACTGCCCTATTTGACGGCTGTGGTTACCCCGCTGGGTCACCGTGCATCGGTCGACTGCCAGGAGGAGGCTGTGGCCCGACATCGGCCTTTGCCTAGTCATCGGCCAGCCTCTAGACCGAGTGAGTCCCGCTGTCCTGAGCAGAGAGCCAGGCCTCTATCCCCGCGACATTGGGACATGTGCCTGGGGAGAGCCCGTTCGGGGGACTCTGTATATACCTCCACCACCCACCTCGGTAGGTACGGCCAGGAGCGCCTCTGGCGCGGGCAGCCGGGGTCCTACTATTCTTACTCGCCGTTGTACAGGGATCGGTGCTACCCGGACGTACCGTACTGGTTGCCACGGCATCGATCCTGCTCACCCTCCAGGGAAACCCACCGCTCCCACTACGAGAGGCTGCCAAGCCAATCGCCTCGCCATCGGAGGTCCAGGGAGCCCTCACCCCGTTACAGGGCAGTGTCATCTCCTCTGAGGACAACATCGACCGCGACGCATGCTGTGCCTCAAGCCACCTTGGCACAAGCGATGCAGGTGACAACGTCGACACAAGCTGTTCACCGCCCTCGGCCCTCAGTGGTGCCCCTCCAGATCACACTGCTCCCGATCACGACATCGTCCGCAGTACTGGTGCAGTCTACTGCTCCAACGGTGATCCTGGCTCTCCTCCCCCACAAGTCATCTGCAGAAAAGTCAGTGGAGAGATCTCCGACTCCATCTTCAGAGTCATATGAGCCTGACACTGCCTCTGAGGACTTGACTCCATCTTTGCACGAATCACCTCCATTGGCCTACGGAGAACCGGGACTGGAATCGGCACCGGAGGATGTTCAGCAGTTCTCCGCAATCCTCGTACGTATGGCCACGGCCCTCGGCCTGAAGGTTGTGGAACCGGCTCCACCGTCACACGACCCCGCCATCCACTGCACCGCTGCCTTTTCTGCCAACATTACTGGATGCCCTGAAACAACTTTGGGCAAAGCCAGCCTCAGCTCAACTGATTCTACACAGGCTTGAGCACCTCTACAAGACCCAGAGGGAGGACGCGGAGTTCCTCTTCAGTCACCCGGTCCCGAACTCCATAGTGGTCGAATCGGCTCAGACCAAGGGTGGTAACAGAGCTCACATGATCCTGCTGGACCGTGAAGGCCGCAAGCTCGTCACCTTTGGCAGGCGGTTTTACTCTGCCTCCTCTCTGGTGGCCAGAACTCTAAAACACGGTGGCCTGTCTTGCGGTATACCATTGCAACCTTCTGGACTGGCTCGCCCTGCTCCTCGCGAACCTGCCAGAGGACTCCTGTGCTACCGCCGCACAGCTCTTCGGTGAGGCTGTGGTGATCACGAACCAACAGGTTAACTTCTTGAGGCATGCCATGGAGGCTACCTCGAGAGTGAGGGTGGGCACGGTTGCCCTTTGATGACATGCGTGGTTGCGTTCGTCAGGGCTCCAGGAGGACAGCCACAGGAGGATCGAGGACCTCCCATTTGACGGCCAGAGACTGCTCCATAGCTCAACAGATAAGGCTATAGACCATCACATCAAGGCCCGACTAACGGCCAAGAAGATGGGCATCAACCAACTGCCCTAGTCTCGTCGTAGCTTTGGCTCTCGGCCATCATGGCGTAGATCCTCCTCCTCCTCCACATACCAACCGCAGTCTCCGCGATCGACTGTGTCCTGACCGTCTACTTCATCTGCCACACAGAGACCTCTTCGAAGTCTTCGTCTGGGACGAAGTCCTGGTTTTGATGTGTTGTGCAGGTCGCCACCGATACCAACCTTCACTCTCCCAGCAACCCTACAAGATCAACCGAGCTTGGCCAGACACCTTACCGAGTGGTGGAAAGTCACTACAGACTCTTGGGTACTTACCATTGTCCATCTTGGCTACGCCATAGAGTTTCAAGGTATTCCACCGCAAGGGGTCTACTACTTCACCCCATCCAGCTTGGTACTGCTGGAAGAGATCCAGTCCTTTCTACAAAAGGGAGCGATTGAGGCACTTCCGCCGTCAGCCAAGACCACCAGCTTCTTCTTGAGGTACTTCACTGTACCAAAGACGGACGGAACCCTGCGGCCTATCCTAGACCTCAGAGGGGTGAACGACTACACCCTCCCCAAGAGGTTCAAGATGGTCACGCTACCCTCAATCCTGCCTTTCCTTCAATGAGGCGACTGGTTTGCCTCCATCAATCTTCAGGACGCTTACTTCCACATCTCCATTTGCCCACAGCACAGACGATACCTACGGTTCGCGGTCGATGGTACCTGCTGCCAGAACTGGGTGCTGCCGTTCGGCCTCTTGACCACGCCACAGGTCTTTATCAAGTGCATGGCCCCCATGGTGTCGTTCCTGCGGACAAAGGGCGTCTCGACCTACCCCTACCTCGACAATTGGCTCTTGGTGGTGTCCTGAAGACAGAAACTTTATAGAGATGTACACCGGACTCTGACTCTTCTCACCTGTCTAGGACTCCGGGTCAACCTGAAGAAGTCCCATCTCAAGCCCACAAGGGTTCTTGACTTTATCGGGGCAACCCTGGATGCGGTATTGGCAAGGGTGTACCTACCGATAGGCCGGGCGCGGACGCTTCGTCAGGCAGTGTCTACCGTCTTCCACGCCCCGGCGGTAACAGTGAGGAGAATCCAACAGCTCCTTGGCTACATGGCCTCAACAACTGCCATGACCTACCTCTCCAGGCTTCGTGCACGACCGCTCCAGCACTGGTTTGTCCGAGTCTTTGATCCACTCTTGGACGATCAGACACGCCGCTACCACCTTCCTCAACAGGTGCACCAGTCCCTGCTGTGGTGGCAGTCTTACAGCCACCTCCTGTCGGGCATGCCATTCTGGGAGCAGAATCAGAAACTCACAGTAATGACGGATGCTTCCCTCTACGGGTGGGGAGCACACTGTGGCGACCTCAGAGTCTGTGGCCGGTGGATTGGTCACGAGACTGCCCTCCATATCAACGCTCTCAAGCTGCTTGCAATCTGGAAGGCTCTACGGGCATTTCGACACCTTGTCAAAGGCTGCACAGTGTTGATTCTGATGGACAAAATGACGGCGGTCTGCTATGTCAACAGGCAAGGAGGGACTTATTCAACCACCCTCCTCAACATCGCCCTTGACCTCTGGGACTGGTGTGTCTCGCTTCGGATCCATCCGGTGGTAATTCACCTGGCCGGGCAGGAGAACACCACAGCGGATGCCCTCAGCAGGGACACCTCATGCCACTACAAGTGGTCCCTCTCCAGCGAGGCCTTCCAGAAGGTTCGAGATCGTTGGGGCGAACCGACGATTGACCTCTTCGCCATCAGTGAGAACGCGAAGTGTTGTCGGTACTGCTCGAGGGCCGGCCGCGATCGCCACTCCATTGGTGATGCCTTCCAGTTTCGGTGGAACAAGGGATTCCTCTACACATTCTCTCCATTCCTTCTGCTCGGCCGGGTGATATCGAAGATCCTCACAGACCGAGCAGACATTGTTCTCGTGGCACCGTACTGGCCAAGGCAGCACTGGTTCGGCCCCCTGTTCGAGGCCCCCTGCGGACAGATTCTCCGGTTTCCGACAGCACCAGACCTCCTCTCCCATTCCGGCGGTCTCGTTCATCATCCGGACCTGCCGCTCCTAGCCCTCCATGCCTGGAGGATATCGCCTTAGACGATCCTGTCATCGGCAACGTCCTCACCGTGGCCAGGAAGGAGTCAACACACCACAACTACCACTACAAGTGGCGGCGTTTCGTTGCTTTTGCTGAGGAACGACGAGAGCCGGTATTGCCTGTCAAACTGCCTACCATACTCCGCTTCCTACTACACCTTTGGCAGCAGGGCCTGACCTTCCCGTCGCTGAAGATTTACCTCACTGCTATCGTGGCATACTAATCACCATGATCCCCATCGGCGGCTCTGTTCCATCACGGTACCGTGAAGCAGTTTTTGAAGGGCCTGCAGCACCTCTACCCAGCAGTATTGCCACTGTCGCTATCACTGGTAGTATCACAGCTGATGAGACCGCCCTTCGAACCCATAGTGACTGCAGATGACAGGCTGCTCCCCGTGAAAACTGCCTTCTTGGTGGCTGTCACCTCTGCTAGGAGGGCAGGAGAGCTGACAGCCCTGCAGTCTGACGAACCATACCTAGTCTTCCATAGGGACAAGGTGGTCCTTCGGCCTGAGATTTCATTCCTGTTGAAGGTGGTATCTAATTTCCACCTGAGTCAAGACATTATCTTGCTCACCTTCTACCCGGATCCGACTACACCTTTGGAGCGATCTCTCCACTCCTTGGATGTCCATTAGGTCTTGACTTTCTACAAGGACAGGACTGCCTCTTTCAGACAGACCCTGCACCTCTTTGTGTGTTATGGCAGCCGTCAAAGAGGCCATGTGTCCACCCAGCGTTTCTCGAAATGGGTGGTCCAGACTATCCAGCTGGCGTATGAGCTCGCCAAGAAGCCTCTGCCAGCGTTCCTTCGGGCTCATTCCACCAGAGCCGTGGCGACATCTGCAGCCCTCCTGTGAGGAGTCGACCTGCAGGAACTCTGCCGTTTGGTGACTTGGTCCCAGCCATTGACCTTCGTGTGCCACTACAGGCTGGACTGCCGGTCCCGTCGAGATGCTCGGTTTGGACGTGTTGTGCTGGCTTCTGTTCTGTAGGACCTGACCCACCATCCTACCGGTAAGCTACACAGTCTCCTAGTATGTGAGGCACAGAGACCACGAAGAAGAAGAACAGGTTGCTTACCTGTAACTGTGGTTCTTCGAGTGGTCATGTGTGCCCTCATACATGCCCACCCAACCGTCCCCTTTTTCAGGTCCTTTTTTTCTCAGCGGACCAAGAACTGAGGAGTGACCGTTGCTCGGTGGGCTGAGCATGCGCAGTAGCGGCATGGGGGAGGGGTTCCCACCAAGCTACTAAGCTCTCGAATCTTCTGAATGGTACCGCACAGGTGCAAAAGCCCCTAATGTATGAGGGCACAGATGATCATTTGAAGAACCACAGTTACAGGTAAGCAACCTGTTCTTACCACTCAAGAATGTTCAGATATTTCACTTTGGTCTACTTTGTATAGGATGCTTGGCTCTTATGATCTGCCACTCGTATCTTCCACACCAGTGACCTTTACTTTCATGTAATTCTCTGCTGGATATCTTTATCAAAAAGAAGGTGATAACTTTCAGAGAAAGTCAGTTCTTAACTGTGATTTATTAATCTGGCTTGTGTAACTAACATTGATGCTTTTGGAGGATTATCACTTTCACTTTTGATACCATTGACCTTGATATTTTTCTGTATTGATTTAGTGGATTGCATATGATAGGCAAGGTCACTGTAGTCCTACCTGTCAGATTGACTTCAGGTAACAGCGTAGAGGAATTTCTACTCACTCTTGTGACTATTGTCAACAGGATCTCAGACTTTTCCCTCTTAACTCTGGATGTAAATATTTCCTAAAATTTCAGTGGAAAGAAAAACAATAATGGACTTAAAAGCAGTTTATTAAGAAATATCGTACCAGAAATTGGCAGGGCTCACTCTTTTGTCATTTACAGCATAGCTTATGCTCATAGTTGTATGTTCATAGCCGAGTCATTGTTGTGTACTCAGGCAAAACTGTCCAAAGTGGTTTATGGTTATTTAAAAAAAACTCTGGAGCCTATTGCTTTTGTGCAATTTAGCTTCTTCTTTGTGATCTCTGTGACTCACACAATTGGGTCTACTGCGTTTGCATCATTCAGAAACTTCCAGAAGTGCTATGCAAGTGTTATGGTGATAGATCCGCCTCCCTGGTCCTTGGGACCAGCCCGTTTTCCTGTGGGGAGGGTCAGAGCATCTTAGTTTGGATTGGTTCTACCTATTCCAGCAGCAGTCAGGAAACAAGTTATTTCAAGGGAGTCCACTGGGGGAGCAACCTTCTATATGTGGCTAGTTCTCGTTCCTGCCTTACACCCAACGGCAGCTCACTGTCTTAGCTCTGTTTGCACTCTCATTTTTTCTTCCTCTATTTCTTTTAAATTCTCTCCTCTCATGCCAAAAAAAAAGTCTTATTTTTCTCTGCCTGTTGCTCCTACGATCTGTTCAATGACTCTGTCCAGCCCTTCCTGTCTCTACTCTTCCCCATATGCTCATTCCCCCCGCCCCACTTCCATGGATTGGGAATTGCAGCAGTTTGCGGAGGAAGTTCCCATAGGGGTTAGAAAGCTTAGCATGGCAGAGTCCTTGCCCCAGTCTGGTTCCTCCCTGAAGAACCCTTATTTGTAGTGCTCAGACGTGGGTGCTTAGGTTTGGGAGGGTGTATCTGAGGTAGCAGTCCCCAGCATAGTCCAGGCACATGAAGGCCAGCCAGCTGAGAGAGATGCATCAGTTGCACAGATGAAGATAGCAGCGGTGACTGCTCAGGATTGTTTCTGTGTGCAGGGGGCCCCCAGACTGAATTCCTGCCATAGCTCAGATGTTTGGTGACTGGCGAAGGCCTTCTGTCCCCCTGTGATCTCCATTTTCACCAGAGGCTCTGTTCAGCGCTAGGAACCTTCCCAGGGGGGTGCCTCTAGACTCCAATAGGGAATGGATGGCCAGTCCCCCTTTTCTGTCTCCATGCTGCTCTTCTAGCCACATGCTTCCTCAGCTCCATATGGCCAAAAGTGACTGCTGTGTTTGTTGTTGACAGGGAGGTCAGGCGAAGCCAAGCGCAACCAATAACAGCAACAGTGTTCAGCTACCTGCCACTGCTTTCAACAGAGAGGGGCTGCATGTTGTGGTGGGGGCACTGGCTAGATATGCTTTCTGTCAGGACTCCTTAGAGACTGAGGACCTTGCCAGCGTCATGCAGCCATCTCTCACGAGAGAGTTAGATTGAGAAACTTAGCAGCCTCTAAATCCTATGATAATTCTTAATCATGGATGCATAATTGCTGGAAGAGGAGGATCTAACTGACACCTACACTGAAGTGGAAGAACTTAATCTTTCCTTTGATGAGGAGCAAGAGGATCTTTCCATTTGTCCCTGTTCAAGTTTGTTTCAACTGGAGGACCTTAAGTTTATGTTCAGGAAAGCTGTTAAGACCTTTGGCATCACCATTTCAACCAAAGAACCAGGGGCCGCAGATCTGAATTAGTTTGGGCTAGTGGGGAGTGTTTTCTGAGGTCTGTTCCTGTTTCCTCACACATGCCCTTCCCAGGCAAATTCATGACTGTCATTAAGGAAGAATGGAGGACACCCACCGTAAGCAGGCCTTTTCCATGTGAAGAAGCTTTACACTTTGCCAGACAATGTGTTGTCCAATCTACAAACCTCATTGATCAATGGCTCTGTAACAGTTTTCTTTCTTCCTCAGCCTATGTGAAAGATGGAGAGGACTCCTTAAAGGGCACTGAGGTCAGAAGCACAGAGACATTCCTCAAGAAGGTCCATGATGAGGCCTCCTCCTTAGGTCTACAGGCAGGAACATCCTCTTCCATTATGTCTAGGGCTGTGATTTTTTGGAACTCAACAGTTGACTTGGTGGTGACAACAGGGCTGAGAAAAGAGTCAAAGATAGCACTTGAGCTGGTCACCAGATTTTTTGGAGTAAGACTGCAGGAAGCAGTTATCTGGATTGTCACACCAAGCTTGAGTGACCATAGAGGACCTCCTCTTCAATGAGGTCAGTCTCTTTAACATTGGACAGTAAGTTGCAGCATGCACATAAAACGAGGAAAATTGCAGAGAAGTTAAGATTCCGACCTTAAGCCCACTTGTCCCGACCCCTTTACTGATGGTGTAGGCAATCTTCACGATTGAAGTCTTCCTTCAGTCCTTTAACATTCAGATGCTCTAGAACATCCACATGCCCAGTGTCTTCATCGTGGAAGTCTTTGATAACTGTCAACTGCTTCCTGCAATCTTACTCCAAAAAATCTGGTGACCAGCTCAAGTGCTACCTTTGACTCTTTTCCCAGCCCTGTTGTCACCACCATTCCTCTCTTTCATAAAAGATTATGAGATTACTACCACAGCTGGGCTGCTATAAAATCTATCACTTGGGTTCTAGACATTGTGAGGAGGGGTATGCCATAGAGTTGAGGGAGTATCCCTCTGCAAGGGTAGTCTCCATTACTCTCCCGCCAATGTGCTTCTTGAGGAAATCAACACTTCCTCTTCGTGGCCTCTGTGCCTCATACGTTAGGAGCTTTTGCGCCTGCGCGGTAGCGTTCGGAAGATTCTAGAGCTCGTTAGCTTTGGCGGGAACCCCTCCCCCACATTGGTACTGCGCATGCTCCTCCCACTGACTAACGGTCTCTCCTCAGTTCTTTCTTCTCCGCTTCAGCATACAGAAGGTTCTCTCGTTGGCTTGTGTTTTTCTTGTGCTTCGTTGCGATTTTCTCGGTTTTTTTGACTTCGGATTGGATTTTGACTACCCTCTCAGCTTTCGGATTTGTCGTGTGGATTTGATCGGTTTTGACCCATTTCTGGACTGTTTACGGCTTTGGATCTCGGACTCTGTTTTTGGCGCCCTCGGACTCTCCTTGCCTCGCCCTTCCCTTGTGTATGTCGGCATTGCTCAAAAACTGCACCTCCTGTGGAAGGAAGGTTGCCCTTTCCGACCGGCATTCCAAGTGCCTTTTCTGTTTGGGTGAGGGGCTTATTGTCCAGGTCTGCCCCATTTGCAAGGAGTTTACCCACCAGACCCTTCGCAACAGGGCCGCAAGGCTTAAATCCCATTGCTGGGAACAATCTCTGCGGGCGCAAACCCCCGAAACGATGGCCGAGAGACGTCCAACCTCTTCTTCTTCGGCAGCGGCTGCGGCTGCCGTGCCCTCGACATCATCCGGATCGGTACCGGGCTCGGTACCGATCATGAAGTTGCCGAGGATACCAAAGATCTCGGCAACTCGGGCACGTGAGGACCCTGCGGGCTCACAGGCCTTCTCCTCCTCCTCCAGGCCGCTCACCCCGGCCCAGAAGAAACACCCCCCTACCGAAGGGGCGGGGAAGGAGAGGAAGAAGACAAGGAAGGAAAAGCGGTGCTCTCCAACCGTGGTGCGACCCCCAACTCCACCACTCACCCAGCCCGCTGAGGAACCTGAACCGATGGAGCTCCCTGAGAAAGAGGAGCCTCTGGAGGAACAGGAAATCCTCAAGGTGTCGGATGAGGAGCAGGCTGTGCAGGCTTCGCCCCCTCAGCCTCCCGAGCTGACCGCGGAGATTACCCCGCCAAGTCGCTGTCTGCCCTTGGCAGACCGCCAAGAGGAGGGTGTGGTCAGGCAGCGTCCAGCCTCTCGACGCGACGAGTCCCACTCGCCAGAGCAGCGGGCCAGACCTCCATCCCTGCGATATCGGGAGATGCACCTGGAAAGGATTCGCTTGGGTGAGAGCGCCCAGGAGCATGTGTGGCACGAACCGGCTGGCTCGTACTACTCGTACTCGCCATCCTACAGGGACCGGTACCATCCAGATCCGTGGTACTGGTCACCTCGCCACCGGACTCGTTTGCCACAGCGGGAGGCCTACTACACCCGCTACGAATGGTCACCACTGCGTCGATCGCCGAGTCACCGAAGGTCCCGGGAGCCCTCACCCCGCTACAGGGCTGTTTCTCCACCCCCGCGGACGATGGCCACAGCTACCCGCCCGGCGCCACAGCCTACCGTGGCCCAATCGGTGGTAGCTGCAACATGTACCACGCAGGCGGCACGCCGTCCTAGGCCCGCGGTCGTGCCCCTGCAGGTGACTCCGGTACCGGCCACGACATCAGCCGCACCGGTACCGACGCAGCCTGCAGCTCCAGCAGTCACCCTGGCACCTCTAGCCCGTAGGCCGGCTGAGGAGAAGGCGGCGGAGAGGTCGCCAACTCCATCTGGCGACTCCTACGACTCAAACTCCAACTCTACTGAGTCCACCTCTTCTTCTCACGAGTCCCCACCGCTGGTTTTTGGGGGGCCAGGCCCGGAGTGTGCACCGGAGGATGTCCGCTAGTTCCCAGCGATCCTCTTCCGGATGGCCACAGCCCTTGGCCTAAAGGTGACCCAACCTGCTCCACAAGCCCAGGACCTGGTCTTCCAGTACTTGGAAGCCCGCCCACTATCGACCGCACCGCTACCATTCCTACCAACCCTGGTGGTAGCGATGAAGCAGCCGTGGGCGAAGCCGGCGTCAGCGCAGCCTATTCCACATAGGCTGGAGCACCTGTACAGGACGCAGAAGGAGAACACGGAGTTCCTCTTCAACCACCCTGTACCAAACGTCATAGTGGTTGAGTCGGCCCAGACGAAGGGAGGTAATCGGGCGCATACCACCCTTCCAGACCGCGAAGGACAGAAGCTCGATGCCTTCAGCCGAAGGGTCTACTCGGCATCGTCCCTGGTGGCCAGGCAGCACTTGGTGGCCTTTGCCGAGGAATGTCGAGAGCCGGTATCGCCCGTCAACCTGCGTACCGTGCTCCACTTCCTCCTGCACCTCCGGCAAGAGGGCCTGGCCTTCCCATCGCTCAAGGTCTACCTCACCGCAATCGTGGTATACCAGCCGCCACGATCCCCATTGGCCGCGCTCTTCAGGGACGGTACCGTCAAGCAGTTCCTGAAGGGCCTACAGCACCTCTATCCGCTGATATCGCCGCCGCTTCCGCCGTGGTCGCTGTCATTGGTGCTGTCCCAGCTGACAAGGCCGCCCTTCGAGCCCTTGATTACGACGGAAGACAGGCTGCTCGCGATGAAGACCGCGTTCCTAGTAACCGTCACCTCTGCCAGGCGGGCGGGAGAGTTGACGGCGCTACGGTGCGATGAACCATACCTGGTCTTCCATCGTGACAAGGTGGTTCTCCGGCTTGACATCTCCTTCCTTCCGAAGGTGATGTCCAGCTTCCATCTGAGCCAGGACATCATCCTGCCAGCCTTCTACTCTGACCCGAGTACACCTCTGGAGCGGTCCCTCTACTCCCTGGACGTTCATCGGGCGCTGGCGTTTTACAAGGACAGGACTGTGGCCTACAGGCAGACACCCCATCTGTTTGTCTGTTACGGCAGGCGCCGGAGAGGCCACAAGGTATCCACCCAGGGCTTCTCCAAGTGGGTGGTACAGACTATACACCTGGCGTACGAGGTTGCCAAGAAGCCTCCGCCAGACCTTCTTGGGCCCACTCCACCAGGGCCGTGGCGACATCTGCTGCCCTCCTGCGAGGCGTCGACCTGTCGGAACTCTGCCGTGTTGCGACCTGGTCCCGGCCATCGACCTTCGTGCGCCACTACAGGCTCGACTGCCGTTCCAGGAGAGATGCCCGGTTCGGACGTGCTGTGCTGTCTTCTGTGCTTTAGGATCTGGGACCTGACCCACCATTCTGTTGGTAAGCTATACAGTCTCCTAATGTATGAGGCAGAGAGACCACGAAGAAGAAGAACAGGTTGCTTACCTGTAACTGTGGTTCTTCGAGTGGTCATCTGTGCCCTCATACATCCCCGCCCTGCCTTCCGCTCTTTTTCACGTCCCATCTGCTTCGGCAGACCAGAACTGAGGAGAGACCGTTAGTCGGCGGGAGGAGCATGCGCAGTGCCGACGTGGGGGAGGGGTTCCCGCCAAGCTAACGAGCTCTAGAATCTTCCGAACGCTACTGCGCAGGCGCGAAAGCTCCTAACGTATGAGGGCACAGATGACCACTCGAAGAACTACAGTTACAGGTAAGCAACCTGTTCTTCTCAAGGGTATCATCAAATCTGTCCCCACTTTCTCTGTCTTCTTCTTCGTGGTCTCTACGCTTCACACACAATGAGAATCTTCGCGCATGTGCAGTAGCTTTTTGGAAAGTTCCAGAGCTGAGCAGTTTGGTGGGAACCCCTCCGTCATCCGGTACTGAGCATGCTCAGTCTTGCCAAGCTAATGGTCTCTCCTCAGTTTGTTTTTGTCCACTGACATGTTAGCAGCTCGGAAGGCTTCCTCGCTGAGCAGTTCCTCGATTCTTGGCTTTTTTCTTTGTTTTTCGTTCTTTTTTTTTCTTGTTTTTTATAACAAAAACTGTAACAACTCTTTCCCTCTTCTTATGTCGTCTTTATTTAAGTTGTGTGTGTCTTGCAACCGTAAGGTCTCCCATTTGGACGCCCATCCCGAGGGCTTGTTTTGCCTCGAGGAGGGCCATAACATTAGGGTGTGCTCTATTTGTAAGGACTTCACCTCACAGACTCTTAAGAATAGAACTTCTTGGTTGAAATCCTATTGTTGGGAACAGATCCTTTGCATTAAGGAGTAAGTTTTTTCAATACCGCTCTGTCCACCATGTCTGTATTGGTACCTTCCACGACGTCCTCTACGTTGGCTCTGAAGTTATCGGTAGTATTTGATCCTTCGGTATCGACTGCCTTGGTACCGGTACCAACGGCAGCCACGTTGACCTTGCCATCGATTTCATCTATACCTAATATTCCAAAGCTCTCCAAGATGCCTATCGTCAAAGCCACTGGAGATGCCACTTCGACCTCGCAACAAGTTCGCAACGTCTCTATCTTGGCAGAGCATAAACGTACCTCATTGCACCACTCTTCTGTTTCCTCCAACAAGGAAAAGAAGAAGAGGAGAAGGAGAAACACCGCTCTCCTTCTTCCGCTACCTGTCCATCGGCTTCTCAACCTACCTCTCTTGGTCCCTTACCGACTCCTCCGCCAACGCACCCTGCGTCATCCACCATTGAGGAGGAGGATGCTCCTGCCCTTTCACCGGTATGGGACGTTACTCAGCTCCTGGTACTGTTGGTCCCAGCCACTGTGACTCTGGTTTCCGACTTGGACTGTTGATCCTCATCGATGGCTTCCTTGCCTGTGACCTCTGGCCAATCCGGAGATGGCTGCCTGTAAACTCCGATGGCTCCGACTCTCTCTCCTGGCTGTCCCGAGTTTGACCATCCACCTGCTTTGGACGCTCCTCGGGCTGTTTCCCAAGACTGACCACAGCTTAGTGTGGCTCGCTCTCCAGGACGTAGTGAACGGGGTAGGTCCCCACGTCATCGGGACTACTGACATTGCACCGCTTATTAGCCTTCACCGGCAAGGGTGGATTCACCCTTTCCCTCGGCCTCCTATATCGCCAGGTATGGCCATGAACATGTTTGGAGAGAGCAGTCTGGCTCGTACCACTCTTACTCACCGGCCTACCGCTATCCGTACCATCCCGATGTTCATCGTTGGTCTCCTTATCTCCCTCGACATTCACGCTCTCCATCGCGGTCCCCTTCAGGATCTCATTACCGGCGTTCCCCTCAGTATTGCCACTCCAGATCTCGTTCTTGGTCCCGATCTACCTATTACTGCTGCCGCTCTCGGTCTTGTCACCATTCACGAGACCCATTACCTCATCATCAGGCCATTTCACCTCCTTCTCAGGTGGCAGCCACAGTGTCTCGGTCTCTGTTGGATGCTCAACCTGCGTCCACTCTGCCAACATTTCTGTTGGCTTCACTGTTGACACAGTCTGTCGTTGCACCGATCCCGACTGTACTACTCATTTTGTTGGTATTGACTTCGGTACAGATTAGCACCCCGGCCTCGGTACCGGTGCAAATTCCAGTCTCGCTACTGGCCCCGACTGTTCTACCGGCTTCTACTCCATCTGCTGTTGTTTCTGTGACAGGACCAGTCCGACATCGTCGGTCTCAATCGCTTCGTCCATCATCTCTTTTTTCTGGTTCTTATGATTCTGATGGTGATTCTACAGATTTCACACCGCAATCTCACACCTCACCTCCTCTAGAGTTTGGAGACCTGTCTCCTGATTCTGCTGTTGAGGACGTTAAGCAGTTCTCAGACATCTTAGTCTGCATGGCCACTGCCTTGGTCCTCGACACCTCCGGACCTGCTGCTACTGTACAGGATCCGGTCTTCCGCTATGTCGATACTCTCCGCCCGTCGACGGCTCTGATTCTGTTTCTACCTGTCCTGCAGGAGGTTTTGAAGCAACCTTGGGCCCAGCTGGCTTCACTTCAACCAATCCCTCACCGCCTGGAGCACCTCTACTTCACCCAGAATAAAGGCATTGATTTCCTCTTCAATCATCCAACTCCAAATTCGATTGCTGTTGAGCCATCCCAAACTAAAGGGGGCAAAAGGGCTCATACAACCCTGCCTGATCACGAGCGCCACCGTTTAGATGTCTTTGGCTGTCGCTTCTATTCTGCTTCTTCATTGATCACCAGGATCTCCAATACTCAAGCTTGCTTGGCAGCCTATCAACACAACATCTGGGATAGATTCTTTCCCCTCCTCTCCAACCTGCCGGATGATCACAGGGCCACTGCTATTCAATATTTTAACGAATCTGTGGCCCTTCTGAATCAACAGATTTTGTCCTTTGACATACTGTCGAGGGTGTGGCGCATGTGATGGTTGGTGCAATTGCTCTCCACTGTTTCACTTGGCTCCGGTCCGCTAGGTTAACCGAGGATAGCCGAAAGCGTATGTAGGGCCTGCCCTTTGATGGGCAAGGGCTGTTCCATGCCACTGCAGATGAAGCGATGGACCAACTTGTGAAAGCTCGTCTGACAGCTAAAAAGATGGGCTTTTACCCCATGGCCCAGCCTAGAAGACGACCTTCATCACGTTTGTCCTGGAGGCGCCCTTCCTACTCTTACAAGCCGCTCATCTTTGCAGTCTTCCTTACAGGCCTCTTCCTGCTG
Organism: Iguana delicatissima; assembly: GCA_948472985.1. Classification (NCBI taxonomy): domain Eukaryota; kingdom Metazoa; phylum Chordata; class Lepidosauria; order Squamata; family Iguanidae; genus Iguana; species Iguana delicatissima. Next base: position 59,725 of record CAOKZL010003701.1, on the reverse strand, counting down.
TTCCTTTAGACGTCGCCAACCATCTGCCAAGAAATCCTCCTCAACTGCCAAATCTCATTTTTGACTCCCATTGCAAGTCGCCGCCTCTGCCCCTCTTCCACTTGCCCAGCTGCTTTGCCAGAACCACAGGGTTGGCCTGCCACTTCAACATCTGGCACAACATCACTTCGGATTCATGGGTTTCGACCATAGTCTGTCTTGGTTACGCCATTGAGTTTCGAAGTACTTTTCCTCTTGACATCTTCTATTCTACCTCTGCCAGCCCGACTCTCCTCGAAGAGGTAGAGACCCTCCTTCTCAAAGGGGCCATAGAGCGACTTTCACCCGCAGCAAAATCCACAGGCTTCTTCTCCTGGTACCCAAATCGGATGGCACACTCTGACCCATTCTGGATCTCAGGGGGGTGAACTCCTTCATTGCCCCCTGGAAGTTCAAGATGGTCACCCTGTCCTTGATTCTACCCTTTCTGAGGTGCTGGGACTGGTTCGTGTCCATCGATCTACAGGACGCCTACTTCCACATTTCCATTCACCCCAAGCACAGGAGGTACCTCTGATTTGCGATCGACGGTGTCTGCTACCAATACAAGGATCTTCCCTTTGGCCTCTCCACCGCCCCCTGGGTCTTCACAAAGTGCCTAGCCCCTGTGGTGTCTTATCTCTGCATGAAGAATGTTCTGGTCCACCACTATTTGGACGTCTGGCTCCTGGTGTTGTCCTGCAAACAAAAGCTATACAAGGACATCCATATTGGCCTCTCCCTCCTTTCCGATCTCGGACTCAGAGTGAACCCCAAGAAATCCCACCACGAGCCCTCATGCATCCTAGATTTCATCAGGGACATCTTTGACTCCACTCGAGCCAGGGCCTTCTTATCTCTGAGGCATGCATGGACTCTGCAACAGGCTGCAGCTGCCATTCTGTGCAATCCATCCGTTTCCGCCCGCATCATTCAACAGCTCCTAGGCTACATGGCTGCGGTCACTTATTCTTCCCGCCTTCGTGCTCACCCTCCCCAGCACTGACTTCTCCGATGTTTCGACCCTCTCCTGGATGATCAATGTCGCGTTCTTTGGGTGCCTCGTCCGGCGCAGGACTCACTTCGTTGGTGGCTGTCCCCAAGCCATCTCTTATCATGGATGCCGTTTTGGGAGCCCTCTCCAAGTCTCACTGTCATCACCGATGCGTCTCTCCTGGACTGGGGAGCTCACTGTCATGGTTGCGCTGTCCAAGGCCACTGGGCTGGTCTGAAGTTGTGTCTTCATATCATCGTGTTGGAGCTACTGGTGATTTTCAAAGCACTTTGGGCTTTTTGAATCCTTGTTGTCGGATGGACCATCCAGGTCCTATCAGACAATACGACAGCTGTCTGTTACGTGAATTGGCAGGGAGGCACTCACTCTTCCATTCTGCTCCATCTGGCTCTACGCATCTGAGACTGGTGCATTCCACTATGAATACACCCCGTTGCGGTCTACCTTGCAGGGTGGGACAGTGTGACAGCGGACACATTGAGCAGGGACACAGTGTTTCATCATGAATGGTCCCTGTCCAATGCCACCTTCTGGCGGATAGTGTCCCAGTGGGGCACTCTAACTGTCGATCTCTTCATGGGCAATCGCAACAGGAAGTGTTCCCGTTATTGCTCAAGAGCTGGGCTGGGCCCTGGCTCTCTCAGAGATGCGTTCCAGTTTCCTTGGAACAGAGAGTTCCTCTACATCTTTCTACTGTTTGCTCTTCTAGGTCAAGTGCTGGCGAAGATTGCAACAGACAAGGCAGATGCCGTCCTTGTCGCTCCCTTCTGGCCGAGGCAGCACTGGTTCAGCCCCTTCCTCTCCATGGCGCAGGGCGACACCATGAGGCACTGGAATGTGCTGGACCTCCTCTCTGATTTGGGTGGGTCGGATACTGCACCCGGACCTCCCTCTTCTCCGCCTGCACGCTTGGAGGATAACATTCTAGACTCTCCCACTATCCAAGCTGTTCTCACGGCTGGGAGGAAAGAATTGACTTGTAGGTCCTACGAGTACAAATGAAAGAAGCTTGTGATCTTTGCAGTCTCCCGTGATGAGCCTCTTTCTCCTACCTCCCCCTCCAGTGCTTCACTTCCTCTTGGCGCTACGGGATCAGGGCCTTGTATTCTCCTTCCTGAAAGTTTATCTCTCCGCAATCATGGCCTATCAGCCATGGGGTTCTCCTTTTTCTGCCCTTTTCCGGAACACTTTTCCGGAAGCCCTTTTCCGGAACACTTTTCCGGAAGCAATTCCTCAAGGGCCTGCATTCTCCTGTCACTCCACCAGTTCCTGTCGCTTCTCCTGTCCCAACTCATGCACCATCCCTTTGAACTGATGGCTGGATCTGATGACCGCCTCCTCACTGTGAAGACGGTGTTTTTCATCACCATCACTTCAGCCAGGTGGGTGGGAGAGCTAACTGCATTGTGTTGTGATGAGCTGTTCCTGGTGTTCCACCAGGACAAAGTGGTCCTCTGTCCTGATCTTTCTTTTTTTCCTAAAGTAGTCTCCGATTTCTGTATAGATCAAGACTTGATTCTACCTACTTTCTATCCAGACCCTGCACCGCCCCTCAAGCTCTTTCTTCATTCACTTGACGTACGCCGTGTGCTTGCCTTTTACCTTCAATGGACCTCCACCTTCTGTCAGACTCCTCACCTTTTTGTGTGCTATGGTGGGTGTCGGAAAGGTCATAAAATCTCTTCTCAATGGTTTTCTAAATGAGTTGCCCAGACAATTCACCTTGCCTATGAACTTGCCAGGCAACCTCCCCGGCTTTGCTTCGGGCCCATTCTATGAGGGCAATGGCCTTCTCAGCAGCCCTTCTCGGGGGAGTTGACCTACAGGAGCTTTGCCGTGTGGCTGCATGGTTGTGGCCTTGGACCTTCGTCCTCCACTACCCCCTTGACTGTAGGGCCCAGCGTGACGCTTGCTTCAGCTGTGCGGTGCTGTATTCTGTCCTCTAGGACCTGACCAGCTTTCCAACGGTAAGCTGCTCAGTCTCCCATTGTGTGAGGCACAGAGACCATGAAGAAGAAGAACAGGTTGCTTACCTCTAACTGTGGTTCTTCGAGTGGTCATCTGTGCCCTCACACACACCTGCACAGCCTCCCCTCTTTCAGGTTTTGTTTCGGCAGACTTCGAAACTGAGGAGAGACCATTACCTGAGCATGCTCAGTACTGGATGGGAGAGGGTTTCCCGCCAAGCTGCTCAGCTCTGGAACTTTCCGAAAAGCTACTGCGCATGCGCAAAGATTCCCATTGTGTGAGGGCACAGATGACCATTCGAAGAACCACAGTTACAGGAAGGCAACCTGTTCTTCTCAAGGGTATCATCAAATCTGTCCCCACTTGTTCTGTCCCACTTGCTCTGTCCCCGCTTGCTCTGTCCCACTGAACCTGCTACTTTATCCTGTCAAAGGATAGAGGCTTTCATCACATTCTACATCTGAGGGACATCAGTTTTTACATTCAGTCCAAACACTTCCATCATGCCCATTGGAAGAAGGAGACTGGTTTGTGATGTTGGATTTGAAGGATGACATTTTGTACTGAGATCCAACTGCTGCACCAGTGCTTCCTCAGTTTTGCTATGAGGAGAAGAGCTTATCCTTTCCTTGTCTTTCCTTTTAGACTTTCTGTTGCATCTCATGTCTTCATGAAGTGCGTGACTGCTTGGCTCAGGCAACAAGATGTTATGGTACTTCCTGAAGTAGACTGGCTCCTTGTTGTCCTTTCCAAGACTCACTTTCTTGCTGACATTGATATTACACTTCTTCTCCTTGATGAGTTGGGGCTGACTGTGGATCACAAGAAGTCTTATCTGGGATCATCTCAGATTGTCAAACTCATCAGTACTATCCTTGACTTCTGTGTTTTGCTACTTACTTGCCATATGAGAGGCTTAAGAACCCGATTGAAGCTGTCCTACGGTGCTGCCACAGTTGTAGAGTAAGCATCAGGGACATTCAAATGCTGCTTGGATTTATGGCCTCAATCAAGTGAAAGCACATGAGGCTTTGGATATGTCTTCTGTGGTTCTGGTTCCTGTCCTGCTTCAGTGTACTCTTTGACTATCATTAAATGCATCTTATAGTATCAAGGGCTGTTCATCGCCCCCTGGAATGGTGGCTTAATTCCAAGAATGGAATGCGGAAATGGGTGCATGATGATCAGAATGGTTTTCTTCCCTGGAAGATATTTAAAAAATAATATAAGAATGATTTTAGATATAATAGAGTATTACCAGAAACACAATCAGAAAAAATTAGCACTAATATTCTTAGACACGGAGCAAGGATTTGATAATGTAAGCTGGCCCTTTATGTTTGAAACAATGAATAGGATGGGAATGGGTTGGATAAGGGCAATTTATAATGATCAAAAAGTATGTTTAATTATAAATGGGGAGAAAACAAAACAGTTTGAGATACACAGAGATACAAGACAGGGATGCCCACTTTCACCTTTTCTCTTTATAATATGTTCGGAAATTTTGAATAATAGTATAAGTACCGGTAATAACACAGCAATTAGAGGTACAAGAATAAGAGAACAAGAATTCAAAATACAAGCATATGCAGATGATCTGGCGATAATTCTAGAAGATCTTTTAAATAGTATTAAGGTAATCACAGAATCATTGAAACAATTTGGGGAAGTAGCAGGGTTTAAAATTAATAAAAGAGAAATCGTTGGTGATTACTAAAAATATTATGCAAACAAAAGAACTGGAGGTAATGGAGATTTCAGGATTTAAAATATCTAAAAAAAATAAGATACTTAAGTATAATAATAACGAAAAATAATTCAGAATTGTTTGGTAATAATTATAAAAAAGCCTGGAATGAGATAACAAAAGAATTGAGAAGGTGGAATAAATTACATCTCTCCCTATTAGGAAGAATATCTGTAATTAAAATGAATGTATTACCAAAAATGAAGTATCTTTTTCAAAATAGACCCATAATAATTAATGAAAAACCATTTAAAAACTGGGAACAGGAGTTAAGTAGATTTATTTGGAATGGGAGGAAACCAAGAATTAAAATAAAATATTTGAAAGAAACAAAAGAAAAAGGAGGATTAAATCTTCCGGATCTAAAACTCTATTATGAAGCATCTACACTAATATGGTGAAAAGATTGGATTACCCTAAAGAACTTGAAATTGCTGAATTTAGAAGAATTTAACTTATGTTACGGGTGGAATGCATACTGATGGTATAATAAATATAAAAATAATAAGGAGTTTATGGATCATTATATTAGGAAAGCAATTCTGAAGATTTGGCTAAAAGTTAGAAATAAATTATATTTAAAATTGCCTTACTGGGTTTCACCACATGAGACTTTTTTTAAATTATTTTCCATGTTACCTGGTGGCAATCTCTACCAATTTTCAAATCATGGACAGGCCTTCCTGCTTCCAGAACCCATTGGTTAAATTGTTTCTGAAGGGCTACAAGAATCTGTATCTGCTAGTGCTGAGACTTAAACCTCAGTGAAGCCTGGAGCTGATCCTTTCACAGTTTTCAAAAATATCATTCATTCTGCAGGCAATCTGTAACATTTGTTTACTTCCCTGGAAGACTGCCTTTTTAGTGGTAATAACACCTGCCAGGTGAACAGGAGGACTGCGTGCTTTTTGTGCAGACTCCGTACCTGAAGTTCTACAAGGACAAAGTGGTCTGTAGACTGGATATTTCCTTTCTCCCAAAAGTGATATCAGCCTCACACTTAAATCAGGACAGTTTTACCTGCATTCATGCAGAACCCTACAACTGACTTGAACTATAGTATACAATGCACTGTCTTGATGTTAGATAAGCTTTGATTTTTACATTAACAGGACTGCTGATTGCTGACTTTTGTCGGTCCCAGGGTCTCTTTGTGGGCTGTTCCTCAAACAAGAAGGGCCTACCTGTATCATCTAAACACTTTTCTCAGTGAGTCTTTGACTATCCATCTGGCTTAGAAGGTAGCAAAGAAAGACTCTCCTGTTATGTGCATAACCATTCTGCCAGGGCTGTGTCTACTTCATCAGCCTTCCTTAAAGATGCATCTCTGAGGGACATTTTCAGAGTGGCCACTTGGTCTCAACCTCTGAGCTTTGTTATTCATTATAGTTTGTATGCCAGGTTTGTATGCCATTATAGTTTATATGCTAGCGCTGATACTGTCTTTGAGAGAGCTGTACTATTTTCTTGTGTTGCATGATACTTCCACTTCTTATGGTGAGTAGCTTGCTAATCTCAGATTTGTGTTAATCACAGAGACCAAGAAAGACAGGGTGCTTACCTGTAACTAAAGTGGTCATCTGTGAACTCACACAATACCCCCCATCCTTCCCTTGGTGTGTCATGCTCTCTCTCATAACTCCTTGGCTCCTGATTTGGCAGCCAAGGAATTAAAGGTGTAAGCGAGATTTGGACTGGTCGTGTGGACCATGGAAAGAGGGGCAACTGCCAAAATGCTTATGTAACAGTTAGAAGTTGCCAAATGATGCTCTGCAGTAAATGGCATGTGTGTGAGTTCACTCTGATCTCTATGAATAAAATCTTGCAGAATTATTTTCAGTTTTTCACCAAAATTGTTTTAAGTAACTTATAGTCATTATTCACCATTGAAATAGGTCTATAGTTTTGTGTGTCAAATCCTGATGTTCTTTTGGAATTAATACTATAATCGCCTCTTTCCATGTCTTGGAAATCGTCTCATTTTGAAGAATTGAATTCAATGTCCACTGTAAAGGTAATGAAAGCACATCCTGAAAGCATCTATAATAAAGAACAGATTAAATAAACTCAGATTCTTTATCAGGAGACGCAGAACCTCAAGCTTCTGACCCAGATTCTTCCATCAGGCATAGTCAAGGTCTCAGAAAGAACATTTAATGAAGGATTCTTTTACTGAGTAGAACTGGGTATCTGAGCATGGCTGGATGTCTTCTGCCTATGAAGGGCAGATAAGACCACCAGCTTCATTATCTACCAGGAGTAGACCATGTAGGGGTTCTTTAGTATCTTTTTGGTCAACATAGACATGGATTCTGAAAGGAACTTGTTATAATTATCTGAATGTTTCTGTTTCTTCATGGTAATTGTAATTATGTACCACTTAGCACAGATGGATGAAATACAGAACAATTGGGTAGTGTTAGATTATGTGATGCGGTAGGTATGCCTGTACTACCTCTGAGAATTAAGCAATGCCTTGGGTGGTGTTGCAGTTAAAAACTAGCTTTTCCTGCTCATGAAAGGTCACATCCGAATGACCTGTATATTCATAAGAAACATTCCAACAGCAAGCACTATGAAAAATTCACCAGACTACTCTCCCAGCTGGTAGGATCTTTCTTGAGAACTAGTGTTCCTAGAGATGAGAGAATTTGGCCAGTGAATATAGGTTTGAAGTGGTTAGAAGATGGAAAGGTCTGTAAATAGGTGCTTTTCATGTCCAGGAATTGGGTGTATAGCCTATCCAAGACAATACTGCACTCCCCTGACTAGGCAGGTTTGTAGCTTGAGTGTATTTCTTGGTCCTTTTTTCTCATTTGAGGCCCTGATAGCCAGGAATGCCTTGCTCAGCCATGTCCTTCTCTAGATAAGAATAGCCTGGCAACAGAGTTGGTACTCTGTTAACCTCCCAGTTGGATCATTGTAACACTTCCTGGGGGAGGGGGGGTGCCGTTTAAGATGACTCAGAAGCTTCCACTAGTACAGACTGTAGTGGTCCTGATTAGATTGATACACACAATCTAATTTTCAGCTCAAAATAAAATCCTGTTTGTTAGTCCAGCTGTTTAGAATTGTTTATGAAACCAGGTGTTGTAACTTCTGTTTTACTTTATTTTCTGCTTTTTTTAATTGTTGGATGTGGTTTTGCTAGAATTTTTAAGATTACATTGTGTGAATTGCCCTGTTCTACAAGATGTAAAGTGGTATACAACTATATATTTTATAAAAAGGCCAGTTCTTTATGATGTGGATGGGGAAAATGGGTTAGTTGGAAGGGCCACGTGTATTATCAGGGCTATTACTGATAGCTTTCAAAATTATATTGTAGTGATTGACAACTGAAATCTGCTGTAATTTACTCCATACTATTGGGCAAGGCTAGATAGCCAAATTATTGCGATTTATAATTTATAGCATTGTTTAAGATTATTTCATGCTTCTTAGTGAGAGAGCCTTCATTTGAGATGGATAACTATTGGGGCTTAGGGGGACTGAACCCTGATTTGTTTGTTTGTTTGTTTTTTTAGGTCTCTGCCATACCTCCAGCACCCCCTGGAGAGCAGTTTACTGAGTTTTTGATTCTCAGCCATTTTATGCTCAGGAAAGGCCTTTTTTTTTTTTTTAAACAGGAAGAGACCCAGAAATCAAATTGTAGGTCATTTCCTGTTAGGCTTCCCCAAGCCTAAAAGTGGCCAAGGAGCAAAAACATGCTGAAAGTACCCCCAGCCCCCCCAGGGAATGTTGGGTGCCAAAAAAAAAAAAATTCAAAAATTGTGTGGCATTTGTATGCAACAGAAACAGTCCTTGTGGCTGCATGCAACCTGTGGGCCATATTTTTCCTCTCCCTGATTTAAATGGAGATTTATTATTATTAAACTTTCAGTATTATGAGTGTCATATAGTAAAACTTTAGCAGATTGGGAGGTCTTGTAAATGTTTCTTAGAATCAGGCTTATTTTTCTTCTTTTTAAAATTTTCCATAGCATTTCATGCGACTCCTAATACTTACAAACGGAAAAATACAGAAACTGCAGTAGATAATAAACCTTGCGGGCCACACTGTTATCAGCATCTGGTAAGATACTTTTTTCTCAATAATAAAAGTACTAGCTTTTAAAAAAAAATTACGAGTGGAAGGCAAGACAGATGTACAGATAAAATTGATTGTATTTAGCTGTTCCAGGAAAGAAACATGTGACTCAAATAGAACTTGTGATTTACTAAATGCTAAAGTGCTATATACAAGATAGAGAAAAACTCACACTTGTCATTCACCCCACTACATTTTAATCCACTACTTCCTTGTCTGCAATACAAATAGGGCTAATATTTTTTGACACTAGCACTAGCGTATTAATCATTGGGTGATGAAAAGAACTTTGGGAGAGCTTCAGTGCGATTGCTAAAAGTGGCCAGAAGGCTACAGCTGGCTACCTTGGCTGATTCTGTTGCAGCTTTGGCTCTTTTGTCTGGTTCATTTGGTTGGAGATGAGCTGAACAAACTGACACTGATGTTCCTGCTGCTACTGCTTGTGAAGCTAATTTATGGATTCTGCAACAATAACACAGACACTATCATTTTAAAATTTAAATTTAGTGTACGTAACCAGGGTGTGTTGGCATTAACTAGCTCTGATAATAAGCTTTATTATGGAATTCTGGAAGCATTTTTCCAAGGAATGGCCTATTTTTGCCAGGAAGGAAAAATAAATACAGTAAGTACTTTTGCAAGGAAAGTACACCAGAGCATTAGAGATGCTAAAAGTAGTAAAATCACAAATGAAAACGACCCTGGCTTCCATTATTTTGTTACTCTGGTCTGTTGGAGCAACATTCTGTAATAATTTTGTTGGCTTTCAGAAGTCAACACAATTGAATTTGTGTGTGCGTGTGTTTGTGTGTGTGGATTATGGGTATTCTTGAATTGCTAATATAAGACTTGAGGCTTTTCATTCATTTCTACTTTCTTTCAACCAGCAATTATTTTTCTGCCTTGTTGTATCTCAGTGGCCATGATATACCCCTTTTTTTGTTGCAGGAAGGGGCGAGGGCTTTTGTTTTCATTGAGCAGTGTGGCTCAGATAAGGAGTCATTCTTTCTCTATATATCAGTACTGGCTCCTTGTTTCCTACTCTTGGACCTGCCTTGTCAATAACCACCTCATACTTCACTTCTGGACTTGAGACCCCATTGTCAATCTTCAGTAGTTTCACTTCGGGACTTGAGACCCCATTGTCAATCTTCAGTAGTTTCACCTGGAACCATCCCAGTGGATGAGGTTTGCAGGCATCCTTCTGGGCTCTTGTGTTACTGCTGCCTTTCTGCCCAACAGTAGGTACCAAGTGCTTCTGAGGGCCATGCTCAAGTGCAAGTGCAACTGCAGGGTGTGTATAAGAATTGTCCAAGTGCTCCTTGTATTTATAGCTTCCAGAACATAAGTGACACCATTTGCAAGACTCTGGATGAAACCTCTACAGGGTTGATTTCTGCCCTGTTTTGATCTTCTTGTCAACTCTCTTCATCGGTGTCCTTACCATCCTGTGGCATGCATGTCAGTCCTTGGTGTAGTGAATTGATTCCAGAAATGTAGAAGCCACCATGCATGCTTCTGTGGAGTGCCCAGTGAGAGGGCATTGGTTGCTCAAAAAGAACACTCTGTACTTCAGTCTTCTTGAGATGCTGGCTATGGAAAATTCTTTTCGAGCTCCTTTTGTATGGCAAGGTTGCTCAGCTAGTCCCTGGCAATAGTTTGGTATTTTACTCAGTGAAGAAACAGGGCAGGACAGAGTCATACCCTGCTCCATTTCATGGTCTGTCTGTGAGAGTGGCACATCTGCAGTGGCATTTCTGACTTGGTGATCTGTGTTCCAGGAGAGAGTATCTTAAAGATGATCTCAGCACGATGTCTGTGTCTTGCAATGAGTTGAGGTTGCAACTGGGCATGCTGCTTGAAGGTCTTTAGGAGATGGAGCATTCCAGAAGCCTTGTCCCAGAACATCCAGTGCTAGAATTTCTGCTCCATGGATCATTGAGGATGGGCTCAGGCCTTACTTTATTATTGGGGAAGATCTATCATGTACCCTTTTACTCCCTATTTCCTCATCACCAGGATGATAGCAGAAATAGAGACGAGACCAGGCATGGTGCATGATGGTCTACGCACCAGTGATTTGTTTCACTTCTACATTTGTCTTGGGAAAGCCATCTCAAGTAACCACATTCTCCAGACCTTCTCACAATTTACAATGGCCAGGTCAGATATCTGGGCTTGCAGATTCTTGGGCTGATCCACCTGGAGGGTGTTCCTCCAGACATCCTACCTAATAGTATTCAGTGTATCATTGCTATTGTGCATAGGTCTGCCACTGAGTGCTCCTGTGTATACAAATTCAAGATTTTTTTTCTTTCTGGTCACCTTGACGGATCTCTCTAGCTTAAGTAGAAGTCACCCATTTCCTAGTATTTCTCCCATCTCTCTTGGACAGAGGTCTCCCTCTCTTCCATCAAATTACTTGGCAGCAATCTCTTCTGACTTCCAATCATCAGCAAGCATTCTTGTTTCCAACACCCATTGGTGTAGATGTTTCTGAAGAGCTGTAAGAACCTTCAACTTCCAGTGCTACACCCCACACCTCACTGGAGTTTTGAATTGTTCTTCTCTCAGCTCTCCAGGAAGTGTTTTGAACCAGTGTTGTCCTGTGGTGTCAGATTACTTACCTGAAAGATTGCTTTCTTGGTAGCTATTCTATCAGTCAGAAGAGTGGGTAAGCTGGATGCTCTTAGAGTGGATCCACTTTCCCTGTGTTTTCATAGGAACAAGGTGATTCTCAAACTGAACATTTCCTTTCTGCCAAAAGTGGTGTCAGCTTTTCATCTGAATCCAACCTTTATATTACCTGCACTATTGCAAAATTCAGCCTCAGATTTTGAGCACACCCTTCATTGCCTTTATGTTTAATGGATGTTGGAATTCTACACGGACTGGACTGTGGCCTTCTGCAGATCTCAAAGATTTTTCCTGATCTGTTCCTTCATTCAGTTTTCTCTCAGTGTTTCTCAAAGTGGGTCACTTCTACCATCCACCTAACCTATGAACTTGCAAAGCAAGGCTCTCTTGTTTGTGTGCAGAACCACCTCAGCAGAACTGTTGCTGCATCGTTTGCTTTCTTGAGAGGCATTTCTCTGAAGCATGTGTACAGAGCAAATTCTTGATCCCAGCCTTTGACCTTCATCTTCCATTATAGGCTGGATGCAAGGTCCAAGGCTGAAGCCACCTTTGGGAGAATGGTGCTGTTTTCTTGCTTTGCATGACACTTCTTCCTTCTGTGGTAAGTAGCTTGCTAGTCTCCATTTGTAAGAGTTACAGAGACCCATGAAGAAGAAAAAGAGGTTCTTCATCTGTAACAGTAGCTCTTTGTGTGGTCATCTGTGAGCTCGCACAACACTTGCCCTTCTTCCCTTCTCTGTGTCCTGCTCTCCTTAACCCCTTAGCTGCTGTTACAGCATTCAAGGAACTGAGGGATTAAGCAGTAACTGAGTGATAATGTGTACCAGTGAAGGAGAGACTACTGCCAGAATGCATAGATATTAGGCCTAGAAGTTTCCAAATGTGCACTGTGCAGGCTCAGATAACCCATTTATTGAGTTCACAGATGACCACTTGAGGAACTACGGTTACAGATAAGCAACCTGTTCTTAATATGAATGAGCATGGGTTCCTCAAATGGAAGTCACACCAAACTAATTTTATCTCTTTTTTTAATCGAGTTATGAGTTTGGTCAGATCTCATGTGGAATACTGTCTTCAGTTCTGGGCATTAGTGCTCAAGAAACTTATTGACAAGCTGGAATGTGTCTGAAGAAGGGTGACCAAGATGATCAAAGGTCTGGAAACAAAACTTTTTGAGGAACATCTTGAAGGAGCTAGGTATTTTTAACTTGGAGAATGAAAAACTGAGAGGTGATATGATAGCGTTCTGATTGGATGTGATATAGAAGATGGGGGAAGCTTGCTTTCTGCTGATCGAGAGATTCAGATTACAAGAAAAGAAATTCCACTTGAACGTAAGGAAGATTTTTTTTTACTGTAATTGCTGTTCAAGAGTGGAATAGACTGGGAGTGGTGGACTCCCCATTGTTGGAGGTCTTTATAGGTTGGATGGGCAGTTTTCAAGGATGCTTAAATGTATTCCTACATGCAGGGGTTTGGACCAGATGGCCATTGTGGTCCCTTGCAACTCTTAAGATTCTGTGATTCTAAACTCCAAGGCTGCTATTTTTGTGCTACACTGGTATCAAATCATCAGTAAAAGGGTAAATGAAGGCAAATAGTTTGAGCTTAATCAAGCCAGACAGAATGCTCATGGTGAGTTGAAATGTAAATCGTGGGGCAGGGACTCAGTCTGTGCTGGGTTGCAGTTACACTCCACCTGAAGATGTCTGTTCTCATTTTGAAATATTCTGGTTTCAACCTTCACCTAGAGGCCCGAGTTCCCATTGTGCCCAGGAATGCCCTTGCACAGTTAATTCTTGCGTGCTGGCTGACCCTGTTCCTGGAGATGTCTCATCTGGCTACAGGGACACATGGCTTAGTTACATCCCATTTGAGTTACATCCAACTGTTTCCCTCTTGGTTTTTGGGCACAATTCAACATGCTAGCTGTGATACATAAAACCTATATAGCTTGGATCCAAGCTATCTGAAAATTGTAGTTTTATTTGAGTTTCCTTCGGCTCCAGTATCTTCAGAGGAGGCCATTCTCTTGGTCCTACCATCTTTACAGGAACATGTGAACATGAGAGAGAGAGCTTTCGGAGTAACTCTTTCCAGGATTTGGAACTCCCTCCCTATGCTAGGATGACCTTCTTTCTGTCCTTCTGTCAGCAAGTGAAAAATTTTTCTTCCTCAACTTTCTTTCAGGAGCTGAAGAAATGGCATTTAAGAGTGTGTTGTTTTGCTAATTTTTATGCATTTTTTTAAATAATAAATTCGTTTGAAATTTCTGTGGCAGCTTAGATGGCATTTTAATTATATGTTTTTATGTTTTTTATGTCTTAGTAGGTGTTTTTAACTGTATTTTAATTTTTGTAAGCTGCCTTGAGTCCCAGCATTTGGAAAAAGAAAGATGATGTTGATAATGATGATGCATTGATGCTGGTTTCCTACACTGTTTTGGGAAACTCATGCTGTAGTTATTGTTTCACTCCTATTACACTTGTCATCTTTGTGACTAGGTTGCAGGAGCTAGAATAAGAAACAAAAACTCTAGAAGTCCATTTTATGGGCAGTACCTAGCTGAATCCTGCCATGCCATATGATTGAACCCATGATAATTTTTGTGATGCGGTACTGTCAGAATACTTTGTAGGTTCATAACTGAAGTTAGTATGACTGGACTAGGTTGTTCTTGAAGTACCTCAGCTATCTATATAGGAGTTCACCACAAATGCCAGATGATCAAATGGTAAGTCATACTAACAGTGCTCTGTAACTTCTCTTATGAATTTTCTGTGTGCTGGAGTTTGTTGGTCTCACTAAGTCTCAAACTCTGACTGAAGAGAGAGTGGAAGCAGATTGGTAATATGAAAACCAAATCAGCCAAATACTTTATAAACTTATCTTGTGGAGACTATAATTTGTGAACATGGGGAGAGGACTGTTGTTCAGAGGAGAAACAAACCAAAACACCGTTAAGCAGTGACAACCTTGGAGAAAACTACAGAAGCTCTTTATATCTGTTCAACATTTTTTTCCAGTCTAAATATGGGTTACCTGTTATTGCCACCCAGGTGATGCAAAGGCTCATTCTTTAGATGAGGTCTTTTCTGTTGGATCTCTGGCTTGTCTTCTGTGTTTTTCCTTGCTTTTCCTAGGGGAAGGTTGCATTTCCGTTTTCCCTTTCTCTTATTTTTCTCTTCAGTCTTGTTTCCTCTCTATCCAAGTACTGTTTATTTTTAAAAAACTGCCCTTCTATCTTGTCTTCAGTAGCATTAGGTTTGTTCCCTTCTCTCAGGTACCTCAACCTAGTTGCATCTTTTCTCTTTATCTCAACTGCTTATTTCTAAATATGGAAAAGGTTAAAACTGAATACTCAATGGTGGTAGCTGCCCTGAAGCATATCTGGATCGTCCAGACCGTATGTGCACTGCTGACTGTGTCCCTTGGGAGCTGTAGGGATCCACACATCCCTGACACGCTGTTGCCACAATTGCCTCCTTCAGAGCCTCCCGCATTGCTGATGAAGTGAATGTGTCATAGGTGGATTTTTCCCCCCATAGAAACCCTCAGTTCCCATCTGACCTAGATCAAGCTGAGGCTCCAAGATCACTTAGTGATTCCAGCATGGGGACTTAAAGACAGCCATTTCTGAGTTGCCCAGCAAAGATGAACACTCCTATGGAGATATTGAAGGCGGGGGGAGGAAGCTGAGCCACACTTCTTGTTGTTCTTGCCATTTCCAAATTAGTGCCCACTATTGCAGACTGAGAAGTAATTTCTTCTGCCATAAAATGTGCTGGACCAAAACTGCACAGTCCCAGAATTTGCACACTCCTTTGCTTGGCCTGTAGTAGCTATTTTGAAACCCATGAATATGGTACCTGCCATTTTGAACAAAGAAGCCAAGCATATACTTCATTTACATTACCCTTCCCCCATCTGTGTCCATGCCCATGCCCATGCCCAGCTAGGCCCAGGATTCATGTCTACACCATCTTTCTGCCAGACAACTCAAGGGGTTAGACCAATCATCCCCCTGCAGTAGAAAATCAGTAAACGGCCCAGAGTCTTTTGTTCTCCACTATCCCAGCTGCATCCCCTATCTCTCTGCAAAGGAATATCACAGACAGGCACAACGTACACCTACCACTGGAGGCAGACCATTGTTGTTCTTCAGATGAATCTGCCTCTTCGCTACACACAAGGACTTTTCCTCTTCAGTGCTCTTGAGCTTCTTGGAGGATGCTGATATCAGATCCCTACAGTCCTCTTCCATCAGAAATTTTTGGGAGGTAGGGAAAGGACCAGAGGGAATAAGAGGGCACATGTAAAAAAGAACATTTTAATCCAGGTGACTTCATTCCTCTTCTCTCCAAAGCAATAACTACTTTGTTCTTACAAGACAATCCACAGGCTATTTCAGCATCATTCTCCTTGAGTGTTGCCCCTTCTGAACAGTTTCCAGTGAACTGGCACGAGTCAAATGGCATTCCCCCACTGAGGAATGGAAAGGTGTAAATTAGCACAAAAGCTATGTCTGGATAAATCCCCTTGAGTGATGCTCCTATCTCTACCCTCCTTACAGGGCCCATCAAACCACAGTAGGGAGATTCTTCCCCTAAAGACTCCATTGAGAATAAAGATGACTCGACTCTTAAGAGATAACACATATTGTCTGCCCTCACAATCCACACCTCTTCCACAGCATCCCTTATTTCCCAAGCAGCCATATTCTGGGATCAAGACACCTTTTATAACCAGGTCTGTGAAATCCCTTCACAAATCATTCCTAAAAATGTATAGGTTTCTAACATTTGTGGCTGATGCTGCCAGGGACTGCCTTGTGTTTTCCTTATGATCCATAGCTTCAGTAGCAGTAGGCAGAAATTCTGTGTGGCTCAAGGATTAGAATGCAGACATTCAATCCAAGTCCAGCCTGCTGACAGCACTCTTCACATGCAATCCTCTTTTCAGGAAGAAGGCACTCAAAAGACACCCACACTGAAATACATGATTCAATGGAGGGCTATACCCTCCATTCAAAAGAAAGATACAAAAGGAAAACTTAGCAATCCTCTCAGTCCTTTCATCCTTTTTTATAGCTTCTCCCACTCTAGAGATTTAAGGTCTTCAATCCAAATTGGAAAGGTATCAATTTCCTTCCCTTCCCAGATCATTAGTTCACCTCTTCCTCCTCTATGTCCAAAATAGTGAAAATCTCTTTTATCTACTTCCTGCCTGGTTAAATTCCATGTCAGATCAATGAGTGTTAGAGTAATAGAATAATAAGAGTTGCAAGAGACCACAGGGGCCATCCAGTGCAACCCTCTGCCATGCAGAAACACACATCAAAGCACTCCCAACAGATGGCCATCCAGCCTTTGTTTGAAAATCTCTAAAGAAGGAGACTCCAAGGCAGCATATTCCACTGCCAGACAGCTCTGACTATCAGGAAGTTCTTCCTGAGGTTCAGGTGGAATCTCTTTTCCTGTAGTTTGAATCCAGTGCTCTTTGTCATAGTCTCTGGAGCAGTGGAAAACAAGCCCATTCCTTCTTCGATATGGTATCCTTTCAAATATCTAAACATGGCTATCGTGTTCCCTCTTAACCTTCTCTTCTGCAGACTAAACATCCCCAGCTCCCTAAGCCATTCCTCATAGGGCATGGCTTCCAGACCTGTCACCATGTTAGTCACTGTCCTTTGGACACATTCCAGCTTGTCAGTATCCTCCTTGAAATGAGGTGCCCAGAATTGGATTCTAGATGAGGTCTAACCAAAGCAGGATAGAGTGGTACTATTACTTTTCTCAATCTGGACGCCATACTCTTATTGATGCAACCAAGAATTGCGTTGGCTTTCTTGACATCACACTGCTGACTGATGTTCAACTTGTGGTCTACTAAGACTTTTGGATACCTTTCACACCTACTGTTGTCCAGCCACGTGTCCCCCATCCTATATTTGTGCATTCCATTTTTTCTACCTAGGTGTAGGACCTTACATCTCTCTGTTGAAATTCATTTTGTGGCCCAGCTCTCCAATCCGTTATGGTCATTTTGAATTTTGATCCTGTCCTCTGGTGTATTAGCAACTCCACCCAATTTGGTATCATTTGCAAATTTGATTGACATGCTCTCTTTCTATTCCTTCATCCAAGTCATTGATAAAGGTGCTGAATAGCACTGGGCTCAGGACAACCCTGTGGCACCCCACTAGTCACTTCTTTCCAGGATGAAAAGCAGCCATTGGTTAATACCCTTTGGGTTCAGCCAGTCAACCAATTACAAATTCACCTGACACTGTCTAGCCAACATTTTACTAGCTTCTTTGCAAGAATATTATGAGGAATTTTGTTAGAGGCCTTACTGAAGTCAAGAAATGCTACATCCATGGCATCTTCTTCATCTATCAAGCTTGTAACCCAATTATAGAAAGAGATAAGAAATCTAGTATGGCTTGTTTTTGAGAAACCCGTGTTAGCTTAGTAATCAGAGCTGCTTCTTTGGGATCTTTTTGCCTCACACAGTGGGATCTTTGCCCTTGCACAGGTACAGGCTTTGGAAAGTTCCAGAGCTGAGTAGCTTGGCGGGAACCCCTCCCCTTCGAGTACTGAGCATGCTCAGTCCTGCGAAACCAGCGTCTCCCTCTCAGTTTCTCTTCGTCCTCTGACTAGTTAGCAGCTCGGAAGGCTTCCTCCGTTGAGTAGCGTATTTTTTTCTTTTTTCCTATTCTTGCTCTCACTAATATCCCTCTTATCTTAAAAAAAAAAAAAGACCCTTTCCAGCTTTTCTTCTCTATGTCTGCCTCACTCTTCAAACTCTGCGTATCTTGCAGCTACAAGGTTTTGGTTTCTGATGCTCTTTTGGAGTGTCTCTTTTGCTTGGGAGAGGGGCACAGTGTTTTAGCCTGCCCTGTCTCCGGATAATTTACCTCTCAGACTTTGAAGAACAGGGACTCCCCCCTCAAATCTTACTGGTGGGAACAGGCCCTTTACTTGAAAGACCAGGCAGCCTCCAACACAGCTGTCTTCACCGATTTGACCTTGATCCTAACAGTTATCTTCAGTACTGCCCTTGGTATTGATACTGACATCGACCTCATGCTTGACCCCGACGCCACCACCTATTGCATCTCTACCGAAGATACCTAAACTACCTAAAATGTGACTGTGACTCAGTCTTCCAGTTTGAGAGAGGCAACTCCATCCTCCTCTGCCGCTCTGACTCTGCCAACCCAGCAGTCCAGACTGCTACCGACACTAGCAGTGAGGAAACGACCTCTATCACACCAGTCTTCAGTGTGATAGAGGAAGAAGGAAAAACACCACTCTCCGTCTCCTTCTCCTTGTTCAGTCCCTCCTCAAACTGGAGGGACCCCTTCCCATACCACCACTGACTCAGACCCAGGTTTCGGTGGCATCCTTGGAGAGTACTCCAGCTCCAATTCTCTCACCCACACCGATGGCTGACCAAGGCGTACCTTCAACGTCGTCCTTATTGTCGAACGTACCGACACCATCAGCTACATCTCTGACATGGCAACAGAGATCTTCTCCACTATCTACTCCTTTGATGGCAGAGCCTGGCTTTGAAGGAGATGGTCACCCACCACTCCTTCCTACAAACACTACCCAATCTTCTGCTCAGGACTGTTCTTAGCGATCCACTGCCTACACCAGCCGAGCAATCCTCTCAGGACCATCCCCATCTTAATGTGGAATGCTCCCTGAGCTGCAGGAACTGTGGTAAATCTCCACACTGATGTGAGTGTTATCATCAGTCTGCCTACTATTCATTGGCTGCGTGAGAAGATTCACCTTTCTCCTCTGCCTGCTATATTGCCCGTTATGGCCATGAACACCTTTGGAGGGAAAATCCTGGCTCTTATTATTCTTATTTCTTGGCCTACTGTGATCATTACCCTCTCAACACTGGTCACTGGTCACCCAGCGACTTTTTACATTCAAGGTCTCCATCTCGATCTTGGTCTCAGTCATGGCAGCAGCAGTGATCTCGCTATCATCGCTCCTGATCTCAATCTTGGTCCTGCTCAAGCTCTTGTTGGCCCTCTCCCCTTGACCGTTGAGGCCAAGATTTTTGAGACCGACCTTATCGATACTAAGCAATCTCTCCACCGCCACCTGTTACGGCTAGTCTCTTGACCTTCAGAGGAACCCCCAATGGCTGTACCACAAACAACTCCCACTGTATCATTACTGACACAGTCAGTGGTTGTCCTGGTACCAACCATCTCACCTATCACGTCCACACTGGTCTCCACCCTTCGATCGGTGCCAGCTTCAGTACTGTCTACAGCACCAACCCAACCTTTGGTACTGCATCCAACCTCCTAGGATCCTCTTCCAGATCCATCAGCCTCTCCTCCTTCAAGCACCTATGACTCAGATGAAGACTTGGCCCCACCATCACACAAATCTCTTCCTCTGGCCTTGGAGATCCAATCCCTGACACAGCACCAGAGCACATGAAACAATTCTCAGACACCCTCCTTAGAATGGCAAACACTCTGGGCCTTGATGTCTCTGGACCCCCTCCATCTGTTCAGGACCCAGGGTTCCACTATGTCAATTCCTGCCCGAAGACAACTGCACTATTCCCATTCCTCCCAGCTCTCCAAGAGGTCATGAAACAACCGTGGTTTCAGCCAGCTTCTTTCCATCCCATACCCTGGCATCTGGAGCACCTTTATCAAACTCAATATAAGGATGTGGATTTTCTCTTTAACCTACCCCACACCTCATTCAGTCATCATAGAGGCATCTCAACAAAAAGTGGAAAGAATCCACACTACCCTCCCAGACTGGGAAGGATGCTGCCTTGATATTTTTGGCCAGCATTTCTACTCCACTTCTTCTCTTATTGCCATGGTATCAAATACTCAAGTCTGTCTTGCGGCCTGCCAATGCAACATCTGGGTTAAAATGTTTCCTCTGATCTCCTATCTTCCAGATGATCATGAAGCCAAAACCCTACAGTTCTACAACAAATGAATGGCCCTTTCCAACCAGTAATCCTCCCGTCATTGACTATAATGCTCAGCTAGGGTCATGATAGGTGTCTTGCCCTCCACCGCTTCTTATGGCTTCGCTTAGCTGATCTGACAGGAGACTTATAAAAGAATTAAGGACCTCCCCTTCGATGGCCAGGGCCTCTTTCATTCCAAGACAGATGACACAATGGACCATCTCATGAAGGTGCGTCTTACTGCGAAGAAGATGGGCCCCCACCCACAACCTCAAAATCAGAGGTCCCACTTGTTTCTTTCCACTTGGAGATGCACCTCTTCATCCTATCGCACCAGGTCACCATGTCATTCTTCACAGCAGTCATCTGTCCTGGCAGCTTCATCACACTGTTCTTTCAAACAATGGCAGACCTCTTCTAAAAATGCATCTTCCACCTCGAAGACTAGATTTTGACTGTTCTTGCAGGTCACCACCTCTGCCAAGATTTCATCTGATGGGCTATATCTCCACCAAGGCCCC
Organism: Iguana delicatissima; assembly: GCA_948472985.1. Lineage (NCBI taxonomy): Eukaryota > Metazoa > Chordata > Lepidosauria > Squamata > Iguanidae > Iguana > Iguana delicatissima. Next base: position 38,750 of record CAOKZL010003701.1, on the reverse strand, counting down.
AAACCTCTCCCATTGTTACAACACCTGGTTGGACCATCACATCAGACACCTTGGATGCTCACCATCATCCGTCTCAGCTATGTCACTGAATTTGTAAATACTCCTCCCATTGGTGTTTTCCATTCTACACTTCCCAACCCTGTCCTTCTTGAGGAGATAGACACTCTTCTCCAAAAGGGAGCCGTGGAGCAGTTACCACCATCCGCCAACCTCATGGGCTTCTTTTCTCGTTACTTCACTGTCCCCAAGAAGGATGGCAGTCTTCATCCTATTTTGGACCTCGGCGCAGTCAACTCCATTCAACCACGGAAGTACAAGATGATCACACTAGCATCCATCCTACAGCTCCTCAAACATTGAGACTGGCTTGTGTTGATAGATTTACGGGATGCATACTTTCATATAGCAATCTGCCCTCAATGCAGGAAGTTTCTCCATTTCACAGTCAGGGAAACCTGCTACCAATACAAAGTGTTACCCTTCAATCTAGCAACGGTCCCCAGAGTCTTTACCAAATGTATGACCACAGTCATGTCATTCCTCCATACAAGGCACGTGATGGTATACCTCTATCTCAACGACTGGCTACTGGTGGTGTCCTGCAAGCAAAAACTCTACAGAGACATTCACTTCACTCTGTCTCTCCTGTCCAATCTCGGCCTCAAAGTCAATCCAAAAAAAATCTTAGTTGGAGCCAACTCGCATCATCAACTTCATTGGGGCCATGGACTCCAACCTCGCAATGGCTTTTCTTCCACCGAACCAAGTGCCCATCCTCCATTGCTGCACTGCTAAAGATCTTCGCAACCCTTCCTCTTCAGCCTACCGAATCCAACAACTCTTGGGTTACATGATGACCACGATGATAGTAACATATCTGTCTCGTCTCCGAGCCCACCCCTGTCAACATTGGTTCATCAGACACTTCAATCCACTTCTCAATGACCAGCAGACGAAGTTCCATATTTCCCACCCCATCAGGAACTTTTTCCACTGGTGGCTGTCCCCATGCCATCTTCTCTCAGGGATGCCCTTCACTCCACCCTGTCCGTCCATCACCGTGATGACCAATGCATCCCTCATAGGCTGGGGCGCTTATTGCCACCACTTGACAGTTCAGGGCTACTGGACCAGAACTGAGAAACATCTACACATCAATGCCCTAGAACTTCTTGCAATTTTCAAGGCCTTCTGGTCCTTTCAGAAGGTCCATCTCTCTGTTGTCTGGTAGATGAAGAAATATTATCTCTCCCAGGGAATTGTTCTCCAGGATCCACTCAGGGTAAATCTTACCATAGATGCCAGGCTCATGAGGTGAGAAGCCTAGTGCAAAGGAATCTCAGCCCAGTGTATTCAGAGTCCACAGGAACATTCTTGCAACGTGAGTTGGCTGCAGCTCTGGGTAGGCTAGTTCTCCTATACTTTCAAAAAACACTCAAGGAGATCCATGTTCTAGTAATCCACAGCAATGTCAGCTAAATCATATATTCTCAAACCAGAGAAATCTCAGTGTTGCTCACTTCACAGGATGGAGAAGGTTCACCTACTCCTAGTCTGGGCAGAGAAGAACCTCCTGTCCATGACTGTTCAATGCATCCAGGGCACATTAAACAAACAGGTGGACTTTTCTGAGCCATCACACGTAGTCTAGATGTAGACATCTTTCAGGAGAGTCAGGTCCACTTTTGCAACCTCCTTATCTGTTTGCCATAGACTCAAACCACAAGTTCCCTAGGTACTTTGCACAATTTGGCTTAAACAGGGCAAAGGCCCAGGATGCATTGCAAGCTCCCTGAATTCCAGGTCTTCTCTATACATTTTCCACAGTTCTCCTGTTTTCCAGAATACTGAGGAAGGTGTGGCAGGAATGAGGTTGAGTAATTCTCATTGGTGAAGACACTCTTGATTCTCTTCTCTTTGCATTCTTTCACTCTAGATGTGCTTACTGCTTTCCATCCTCCCCCATTTATTGCAGCAAGGCCCCATTTTCCACCCCAATTCATCCTGGCATCAGAATGACAGTCATACCTGAAAGCAGGGTTTACAGTTGATCTTCCACCCTTAGGATTCATGAGACTATCTGGAAAGCTTTTACAAGATGTTCACATAGTCCATTTCACCTCACATTGGAAATTGTGAAAAACATCCTAGATTTCCTCCAGGTAAAACCTTGATACAGATCTGAAACCAAAAGCACTCCATGGACAAACCATAGCAGTAGCCTCTATTCTGACTACTCCAGATGAGTCCATTTCTTTCTACCCACACATGAAGAAATGTTTGAAATGTGCTTCCCTTCTCAGCCTTCCAGTTTTTCATTGTTGCCCAACCTGTGATCTCCACAAGGTACAGAAGTCTCTCACAAAACCTCATTTTGAACCCTTGAGACCTATGTCTTTACATGTCTGTTCTATGAAGGTTCTTTTCCTTGAAGCTATCACCTCAGTGCAATCAGTGTCAGAACTAGTCACTTTGTCACTGATCATTTCTCACTGCAGATTTGATACTGATCTGCTCTCACTTTGGCTAGATCCTAGCTTTTCAATCAAAGTAAATTCATTGTTCCACAGTTCAAACTTTGCGATCATTCTGTCCATGTCCTTTCATCCACTTGACAAACAGTGGCACGAGCTAGATGTTAGAAGGGCATTCAAGGTATATATCAAAAGTTGCCAAACCCTTCAGGAGGTCAGAAGCTTTCATTGCATCTTTCTTCCCTACCATTTTAGTGGATTCTTCCTGCACCTTAACCATGGGGATTAAGATATCTTCTTAACCTCTGTCACCTTAAGGTACTTTTGTGACATGACATTATTTCTCTTCAGATTGGTTTTGAAGTTCCAACCTAAAAGGGCTAGAGTTTTAAGTCTTCCCACAGAACCAAATAGTTTTATTTACAGTAGTGTGTTTTTGTTTGTTACCAGTGATTTTATATAAGTCAGGCTGATTCAGTAATTTAAAAAACAAAACTGTATCCTTTATTTTAGTAATATTAGAAAGAAGGTATCTTGTAATTCATGGAAAGTAATTCATGGAAAGTACAGTGCTGTTACATTAAAGACTTCAAACTTCTGACAGTCTGTGACAGTAAATCCCTTAAGAAACCAGCTCTTTTTATCTTTTCCTCAGGTGCGTAAACACAACTGAGCCAGCCCCTGGTCAAGATCTCAGTAAAGGCTGTATTTTAAAATTGACTCTCTGCCTTATATATATTTCCTTCTCATCCATAAGCCCTTCCTAGCACATCATTGCATTGGGTTTCACTCTTAAGATGCTTCTCCTCTTGCTTAACAACCTACCATCAGGTTGCACTTGCATTCCAAAGAGTTGACTTCCGAAGCAACTTTGTCACAACTTTAATGCTTTTATTTTGTTTCTGAGAACTCCTTTCTCACTTTCCTGTGCTCTTACATGGGAAACAAACTGAACATGAGTCAAAGATCCATCAGAAAAGACCTTATCTAAAGAGCACATGATCTTGGCTTGCCTGGGCAGTGACAGAAATAAAATCATACTTGGATTGCTCCTCCTCCTTGGCTAGAATGAATCTTCACAGAAGTCTTCCAGTGTGCTATTTTGAACTGAGTTGTAGTGACATGATTTCTTTAAAAAAACATTTTCCTCTAAGTATTTCTTTTTTCATACATAGGAAGGAGCCAAAGAGTTTGCAGCTGCTTTAACAGCCGAGCGTATAAAAACACCACCAAAGCGCCCAGGGGGTCGTCGAAGGGGAAGGCTCCCAAATAATACTAGCAGACCTAGCACTCCAACTATAAATGTGCTAGAATCCAAAGATACAGACAGTGATAGAGAAGCTGGAACTGAAACTGGAGGTGAAAATAATGACAAAGAGGAGGAGGAGAAGAAGGATGAGACTTCAAGTTCTTCTGGTGAGACAAATGTGGAATGTTGCTGGTTTTACTCTAGGATTGTAGTTTACTAAATAGTTTCTTCTTGGACTGCATATATTTAAAATCCTTGTTTTATCTAGTTATACAATCTATGTATTAAGGCATTTCTTTTTTAAAAAATCAGGAGTTCAAGCTTTGTTTAACAAAGATGTATTTGGGAAAACTCATTTACATTTCCACAACTCTTATCTCTTGAATTATCTTGCTGTAGAGTGCATGATGTGACAGCTGAGGGATATGAAGCAGTCCTGGCTTGTCACAGATGAACAAAATATTGGTACACACTATTGAGGAGCAACAGGACCAGCTAAATGAGTCATGGTGCTCTTCATTCCATGCTTGGTTTATTGTGCCATGTAACAGTCAGCAACTTCGCTTCTCTCGCTTGTTCCCTTCCGACAAACCGAAGGAAGAAGCCAAATACAAAATATGGATTTTTCACTGGTTTGTAGGTGGCAACGAGCCAATGAAACCCTCTTTGGGAAGAAGTGGCAGGGTTTGAGGGGTTCTTGTGTATATGGTGCACAGTTATCAAATTTGCAATTTTCAGAGAGGTTTTTTGGACTCATCTTTTTTCAGGGGGCCTTGAGAGATCTGATATCTGACTTAGGGCCACAGTTTCCATACACTGCTGTAGCAAAGATCTGGAGGACTAATGGTGCCCACATAAACTCTAGTATTTGTGGATTTGAATGGAGTGTATTGTATTTTCAGTGAGGAGTTTGTAAGGTAGATGCAAATATTTATTCTCTGGGTTAGTGAGGGGAGGAATCCATAGAACTTGTTTTTCTCCCATCACCACCCAGAGGCAGGCAGGAAGAAGAAAAGGTCTTGTGATAGTGAAAAAACAGTGACAAAACTAAGTTGACTCCTCCCCGTCGATCATCTTAGGGATAGCCTCCTTTCTCCTTTCGTTTTGAGATGTCTCCGTTGGGTGAGAAAAGGGATGTTTCTTCTAAAAAATAAAGAGAAAGTGACTCTGGGTTGCAGAGATGTGGTTTTGGAAAAAGCCAGCATGAAATATGAAGAGGGGTAAACAAGCTCAGTAATGGACAAGACCACTCTGCTACTGAAGTCACTTCTGCAGGTGAGGTTGGAGGCCAATCCTCATTCTTTCCCTCACACAGCCACATTGCTGTCTGGTGAGGAGATGGAGGAAATGGCGCTGATTGAGAAGTCCAGCCTAGACAGGGATTCTTTTGCAGCAGTTGTGGTTGCATCTTCCAGTTCTCCAGATCCTGCCACAGAAGAGGAACACATTCAGGTTCCTCCCTGTTCTCCTGGGGCAGGGGTCTCATTTGCTTCCTGTAGATCCCCTTCCTTATCCCCTCCCGCTGAATTGTGCATTGTGCTCCACAGGCCATATCAGCCATTGCTCACCCTGGATTGTCCCACCACCCCCTTTTTTTTGTCTGTGGAACCATGGTGATGCTTGTTTACAGTTATACTGCATACAGTTTTGAACATCCTGAATGGTATGTGTCACCCCCTGATTCTCGGGATGGCATGGAGGAGTAATCCACAATGACTGGGTTAATCCCACATGCCAGCCGGAACAGGCAGGAGTCCGAGTTCTTTTTCCGTTGTGACAGTTAGGAGTCCTTCCCTTCTCTGACAGTTTTTAGTATCCTGCTGAATGAACTGGTCAGGTTTTAGCCCTTCTCTGGCAAGTAGAGATAGAAACATTAGAGGAAATGGAGAAATGAAAAGAAAAAAAAATGGAGTGACAGATTTGACAAAGGAGAGCTCCCAGATGCCACGTGGCTTTGAGGAGGGGAAGGAAAATGCCTAAAATTTGCCATCTCAGATGCCAGCTGATCCATGTAGCTCTGAGTTGAATAAGAGTGAAGGATCTAAAGGAAAACCCCCAAATGGCCACCACTCGATGTGTCTCTGAGGAGGATGAAAGGGGACATTAAGAAAAGTTTTCCTCCGTCAAGTGAGAGCGATACCAATGAGGTAAAGATGATATCTGATGATAAAAGAACAGAAAAAATGGTAAGTAAGGCTGAGAAAGTAGTGGAGTTATCACAAAAGCCTAAAAAGGAAAAGAAGGAGATACCATGGTAAGTGCTGGTTCGGTTGTGGGGTCCAGGACTAGAAAGTCTTCAGCAACAGGAGAAACATTTCAAAAGGCTGATTCTGGCCACCGTTTTGAATTGCTGGATCCTAGAAGGAGGGAGGGCTCTTGATGAGTGAACCTCTTGAGATGTGAGCATACTCAGAAGGTAACATGCAGCACTCAGAAGTGAAGGGAGGGGCTGCATCAGAGCAGAGCTCAGGACAAGCATGCTCGATTTTCCCTCTTTCTCTGGTGCCATGTCAAAGGAAACCCAGAGGTGTGGAGGTTGTCACAAGACTGCAGCCAATGGTACATTACTCCCCAGTAGACAATATGAATCTTAATATTGGGAGTTGTTTGAATCAGATGTTTATGGAATTGTGTAAGGGGACACAAGCAGAAGATCAATACTGGAGGGGAAGTATCAAGCAGAGGCCTGTGTTTGCAGATGACGAGTTGCCAGTTTTATCGCTTCTGCATCAGGCATGTGGAGAAACTTGGCTAGCCCTAATAAATGGCAGCTATTAAATAAACGAATGGTTTTAAAATAAATACAGTGATTTCAGAAATGAAGAAGCAATTGAATGAATTTATTAAAATGAGTGTTGCAAATACAATGAATTGCAATAGAGGCGTTAGCAGTTTGAATTATAAATCCAAAGCTGAAAAGAAGAAGAAAATGGTAATGATAAAGTAACATCGTGAAACAGTGTTGGATTATAGGAAAGAAAGAAGGTAGAAAGAAGGCAAGGAGTAATAGCTGGTAGAGGGCATAGAATAAGGAGGATGTTCAGAAGGAAATGATGCAGGTAGAGATCGGGAAACTGAACTTTGTTCAGAAGATGAAGAGGAGAGTGAAGTAGATGGTAATGCGTTGTTTCATATGAGAGAATTCAGAAAGTGTGTTAAAGAGAGTGTTGCAGACTTTATGTTTAGAATTAGATGTGGATAAGGAATAAAGTAAGGTGACTACAACTTGGATAAAGGAATAGAGGGCATGCTCATCAAATTCACAGATGACACCAAATTGGGAGGGGTTGCTAATACGCCAGAGGACAGGATCAAAATGCAAAATGACCTGGATAGATTGGAGAGCTGGGCCAAGGCTAACAAGATGAAATTCAACAGAGAGAAGTGTAAGGTTCTACACTTAGGTAGAAAAAATGGAATACAGAAATATAGGATGGGGACAAGTGGCAGGATAGCAGTACGTGTGAAAGGGATCTAGGAGTCTTCATAGACCACAAGCTGAACATGAGTCAGCAGTGTGATGCGGCAGCCAAGAAAGCCAATGCAATTCTCGGCTGCATCAATAGGAGTATGGTGTCTAGATGGAGGGAGGTACTGGTACCACTCTACTCTGCTTTGGTTAGACCTCATCTTGAATACTGTGTCCAGTTCTGGGCACCCCAATTCAAGAGGGACATGGTCGAGCTGGAGCAAGTCCAGAGAAGGGCGACCAAAATGGTGAGAGGCCTGGAAGACATGCCCTATGAGGATAGACTTAGAGAGCTGGGTATGTTTAGCAATAGCAATAGCATTTATTTCTATACCGCCTATCAACTAAGTGTTATCTAAGCGGTTTACAAAGTATTTTAGCTAATTGCCCCGAACAAGCTGGGTACTCATTTTACCGATCTGCGAAAGGATGGAAGGCTGAGTCAACCTTGGAGCCTGGCAGGATCGAACTCACAATCTTGTGGTTGCAGTACTGGCATTTAACCACTGAGCCACAAGGGCTCCCTCTGCAGAAGAGAAGGTTAAGAGGGGACATGATAGCTATGTTTAAATATTTGAAGGGATGCCATGTAGAGGAAGGAGAGGGCTTGTTTTCTGCTGCTCCAGAGACCAGGACAAGGAGCAATGGATTCAAGCTGCAGGAAAGGAGATTCCACTTGAACCTCAGGAAGAACTTCCTGACAGTCAGGGCTGTCTGGCAGTGGAATATGCTGCCTCAGAGTGTAGTGGAGTCTCCTTCCTTGGAGGTTTTTAAGCAGAGGCTAGATGACCATCTGTCGGGAATGGTTTGAGGGTGTTCCTGCATAGCAGGGGGTTGGACTGGATGGCCCATGTGGTCTCTTCCAACTCTACATTTCTATGATTCTATGATTCTATGACTAAAGGAAAGGCTAGCAAGGTAGCAGTGATTTTTAAAAAAAGTAATTTCACAGAAGTGACAATGCCAGACATTTTAAGGAATTAATTCAGACTGAATTTGACGCATCCTTGAATACCTGTACAGTTGTAGGGTGCACAAATAAACTTTATTCCGTATTTCTTAATCTGAAAGAAGTAGACAAAAGGAGAACAGATTTAGCTTTGAAGAAAGCTCATGAGGACTTGGCTATAGCAGTAAGAGTATCAGTAGCTGTGTCAATGTGCTTGGGCAGCAGTGTTATGGACACAGGAGGTAGTGGAGTGTGAAGAGATACAGTCTCAGCCTTTTGCTAAGGCATTAGCCAGGAGAAGAAGAAGAATTAAAATGAGATAATCAGTTGATTCTGGTTATGATTCAGTGACTTTTATGGTCAGGAATATAGGTGCAATAGTGGTAGCTAGAAGGTCACTGCATCATTGGGGTGTAGACCAAAAGTCTAGGAAGAATTTGGCCTTTGTCCCATGTAGAGGAGAGCTGCTGTTTGAAAAAGAAGCAAGTGATACCAACTACCCAGCATGGTTGTGGTGAGGTGGGAAAAAAATGCCAACGAGATGTCCACTACTGGCATGGTGCTGGTGTGATGGAGGAAGGAAGTTTAAAAAAGCATATTTTTAACTTCCAGTGAGAGTGATTCAAAAAGAGTTGTGACAACTCCCTCCTACAAGAGAAAAGAAAGAAAAGGAAATTCTACTTGATAAAAAGGTAAAACAAACAAATGAACAAATGCACAGCAAACAAAAACAAGAGCAGACATAATGCAGTCATTTGAAGAGAGCAGCTGATGACCAGGAGAAATGAAAGGGCAGCTTCAATCTGCCATGTTGGAAACACTGGTTCTAAGGTGAGGGGCAGAACAGGAGTTGCAGCAAGCACTGATTTCAAGGGTGCAGCTATAACAGCCTATAAGCAGCAGTGCTTGCAGCACCCTTTGGTTGTTTAGAGCCTAAAGGCACTGCTAGTGAGTACAGGCCAACAGTAGCAGTCTGTGATGGCACAGTCTGTCCAGGCTCAAAAGCCTGCTGGTTTGCAGACTAAGAACTATCCTCCAGAGAAAATTATTGAACGAGTGGACCTGGACTGGTGATCAGGCTAGCAGCTCCAGTGCAGTCCTGAGAAAGATTTTCCTTGTGTCAAGCAAATGTGAAACAGAAGTTCCCCTCTATTGTGCACATGTGATCAGCCACTAATGGGGCTGACTAGAGGTGGGGGAAAAGAAAAAAGGAAAAAAAAAGGATGAGGGAAAGGAAAAAGGCAAGGCAAAGGGCTTACAAGTGCTTTCTCCTCAGTAAGGGAAGAGCAGAATGTTAGGTTCAGTCCTTCAAGCCACTTCTGCTGGCCATTTCGAGATACAAATCCTCCCAGAAGAGAGGGGTAGGAGAAAGGAGAGGTGCAGGCCAGTTGGCAGCCATTTCAGAGGTGAAGCACAGACACATGACAAGGAAGCCACACCTCAAGCTGTAGAAGGGGTACTTTCCTTGATCAGAGAGAGAAAAATATGGCTGTTCTAAGATAAACCTCACAGGCCTTGGATAAGCCATGTAAGCAGAGGTGGAATTGCTCCTGGCAGCACAGCTAATAAATACAAAAGAGAAGGTTCAGAGGGGTGAGGGAGTGGTACAGAGAGAAGCTTGCTCAAGTGCAGCACATCAGGTCCAGATTGTCTTAACTTAATGAAATTATTAATCTTACAAGAGGAAGCAGGTGACAGGAAGGAACAAAGGAGTGAGAGTGGCAATGCAGCTAAATTGCATTAAAGGCAGGCAAAGTAGGTGCAAGATGTGCCAGAAGCACCAGTTGAAAAATTGGTGCTACATCAGAAATGCTAGAGTGAGTATGACTTTCTCAAAGAGGATGATGATACCCAATCTGAAACTGATAATTCTTCAGAAGAGGATGAAATAGAAGAAACAAATAAGTTAGATTGTTTGACGCAGCTAAGTTAGAGGAATGCTTAAGAAAGTGCTGTTGAGTTTAGGAATGCAGCATAATTAAAAGACTTGAAAGACAATTCAGTAGCTTCAGTGTTGAGAAGACTGGTCTTTAGTGACGGGAGATGATTTACAGTATCAGCACAAAATTATCCCCAGAACCACTGAGCTCTGGACACAGTGTCTCAGAGGCAAGCATAAACATAGAGTTTCCAAACAGCAAAAAGCATGTGCAGCAGAGTAGAACTACAGCAACAGGTACATTATTGCTCTGACCCCTCTACCCACTGGTTAGTAACTCATAGACATGGAGTTTGTCATCCAAAATACCTGGAGGCTTTAATCTTCACAGTTGCAATATATACATCTATACAAAGGATACGCAGATCCACAGGCAGAGATTCAGCGTCGGAGTTTCAGGATCAGAGATTTGGATGCAGAGAGAGAGCAAGTATTCCCGCTTCTCTTTTATACAGACCTGCCTCCATGTCATCAGTCAGGGCCATTAACTGATGCAACCCCTTGCCATGATTTCATTATCATGACTCAGCCCTTACTACATGTCCCCTAGGGAATGTGTCATCACTTGCTAAGTCATTCCCCAGGTGTTCCACATGCTCATCAGATGTATTTTCCACTGGGGCAAATGTCACTGCACTTTTATCCAACATTTAGATCACTTGAAATGCCAGAAACTTGCAAATATTAAGCTTCCCCATGACTGCGATCCTGGAGGTTTCAGAGGGCAAGCAGTATGATTTAATTTTCGTGAAAGACATCGTGGCAAGTGAGTGACAGGTCTCCATATATGGAGCAGAATTTACATGGAAAAAAACTTGCCAATAGAGCTCCCCCAGACTGCAAGGCTGCAGTTTGTAAAGGGTGAGCAGTGCAATCTAAGCAGCAGCAGAGACATTGTGGCAAGTGAGTGAAAGGTCTCCAAGTGTGGAGCGGAGTCACTATTGGAGAGCAGCACGATCTGAAAGAGACTTGCTGGCATTAGGCTCCCCCATGGCTGAAAGTTTGCAAGTTTCAGATGGCAAGCAGTGCTAGAGGACCAATTAGCAGATATTTTCCTCTCAGGATATAATTACAGAAGAGGTCATTCATCTTCTGCAAATGGGGGCAGTGGAGATGGTGCCTCAACAACAAAAAATATAAGGTTGTTGATTTATTGTTCTTTAAGGTTCAGTTTGCTCTGTGTTAAAGTACTTAAATAGTTATATACATATGAGGAATTTAAAATAGAAGCCCTGTAATCAATTAAAGGACATTTGCAGAAAGCAAAATGGTTTAGCTTCTATTAATTAAAACAATACATATATGTGTGTGTGTGTGTGTGTGTGTGTGTGTGTGTATAAAGAAGTATTTATATGTCACAATGGCAAACAATTAGAAAAAGTATACTTTCAATTTGAGGGTAGCCATTGCCAATGTAAGGCACCTTTGTTTGGCCTTGCATCTGTTTCAAGGGTTTTCACTAAAATATTAATCCCAGTGATTTCTCACCTCAGAGAGAAAGGGATTCAGCTGTCCCCTTATTTAGATGACATTCTTTGAAAGCAGTGCTCAGAAAGTAGCTAGGAGTTATGTAGGAAGTTTTTAGAAGGTTAGCTTTTGTCATAAATTTTGAGAAAAACAGTTTAGAACCTAGTAAGAAATTGACACATTTAGGAGCAGATATTAATATAGAGTTGGGATACCTGTTTTGTCACAGGAGAGGATGGAGAAGATAGGGAAGGTTCTGCAAAGGTTACTGGATGTGGAATCAGCAGATACAATGTTCTTGGCAAGAGTACAGTTTAGTTGATACTTTAGGCATGATCCATACCAAAAAACTGCAGCAGTGTCTAATCTCTTATCTGTTGTATATCATGAGGAAGCATAGGTGGAAAGTGAAAATACCACAACCACTAAAGAGAGTACTAAAGTGATGGCTATGCAAAAAGAACTTGGACAGAGGGATGCTTTTTATGATTCATTCTGTGATAACTGTCACAATAGATGCAGGCTTCTATGGCTGGGGTGTCTGCCGGCAGGGTTATATATACTGTGGCTGGACGGTCAGAGTCTTCAACTTTTGTCTGACATTATAAGATAAACAAGTTTAAGTCAGCACAGGCAGCTTTTGGCACAAACATACTGCATTAAGTCTTGAAGAGTTAGGAACAGTCCTGCTCAGGATGTGACTTGGGTAAATCCCAATTGTTGTGGATTACTCCTCCATGCCATCCCGAGAATGAGAGATTGGATTTACCGTGAAGGTTCATTCTGGGATGGCAGGAGGAGGAATCCACACCCACCCTAAAAAGGAAAAATAAAAATGAAGATGGAAGTGAACAGGTTAAATGATGAAAGGAATTTGGACAAGAGTGTTAGTTATTTTTAGCAGAGTATGGAAATGGAGACTTGGTGTAGTCTGGCTAGATAATAAAAACTGTCAGAGAAGGAAAGGGGTCCTAACTGTCACAACGGAAAAAGAACTTGGACTCCTGCCTGTTCCGGTTGGCATGTGAGATTAACCCAATCATTGTGGATTCCTCCTCCTGCCATCCCAGAATGAATCTCCATGGTAAGTCCAATCTCTCATTCTGAGACAGCATTGACAGCCTATTCTCCAGTAATTTTGAAGAACCGGCCACTTTGTCATCCAGCATGGCCTCTAGCATCACTGTTTGCTTGCAGTACCATCCCCTAGGTAATGATTTAATTTTAGTTAATTAAGTCTTCAATTTATATGTGTTTGATTTCCCACTTCTGCAAAGCAAAAGCCCTTCAGTTGAGCTGTAGGTGGTGAAGATTTATAGACTTTCTTGGTACAACTAAAGCAGCTTTTTGAACCAGTATGCTTCCCTGTTGAGCCACAAGAGGGCTCCCCAGATTAATTCTAAAAATTCCCAAGTGCCTTCACATGTAAGCAAGGGCCTCTCATAGAAGCATGTCTAGGATAAGTCTACTGCCTCACTCGCCAGGTTCCAGTCCTCCATGAGGAACCTTGGTTTGTTGTCTCTGCTCAGGGTCTGCCTAGCGAGAAAAAGACTGTGTCTCCTCTCCAGTCATCTGAGGATTCAGAATTTGATTCCAACTCTTAGCCTGTGCTCATGGGGGAGGACCCCCATGGAGGAAGTCTCTCCATAGCAACCATTAAAGGCACGATATTCTATTAGAGAGAGAAGAATACATTAGTAAAGAAAAGAGATCCTGAAACACTATTTCAAGGAAAACACTGCTGAAGAGACAACTATGAGAATTGTATGGGGTGCCTCTAAAGCAGTGATCAGGGCCATTTTGTAAAATGGGGATTGGAATAGGAGAAACAGAAGCAGCAAAGATCACAGACAATACAAGACATGCTCAAAAAAAAAAAAAAAGCGGGGGGGAGAATGAGAGAGGATACAAGAAATGAGAATCTTCTTAAAGAGATTAAGATCTTGCAGAAGCAACTGGAATCTGGAAACATGACCCAAATTAAATGGAAATTGAAAAGTATAAAACAAAAGCATTTCAAAAGCGCCAGTAAGCCTGGCAAACAGCTGGCATATAAGCTAAGAAAAGAGAAAGAGAAGAGACTCACAGCAGAAGTTAAGAAAGTGGAAAACATGCTTTCTAACCAAGCTTCTATAAAGCAAGTCTTTTTCAAATTGATGCTGGAACAATTTCGGATGAAAACAAGAAAAAATGAGTGAATATTTAGAAAAGCAAAACATCTACAGACTAACAGAAGAACAAAGAAAAACTTTAAACTCACCTGTAACAATTATGGAAGGTTCAGCTGCAATATGAAATCTTAAAACCGCTAAGGCTTCGGGACTTGATGGGATTTCTGCTCTCTATTATAAGCGTTTTGAGGATAAACTGCTATTACCATTATAGAGAACCTTTAATGAAATAACAAAGGATGGAAAATCTCAATCCTGGAATTAATCCAAACATTGCATTAATCCCTAAGGAGGGGAAAGATTTAAATGATCCAGGAAGTTATAGACCGATTTTGCTTCTAAATGTTGACTATAAGATTTCCACTTCAATTGTTGCTGAAAGACTTTAAAAAGTTTTTTAGTCTGTCATCCACAAAGATCAAAATGGTTTCTTACCAAAGAGACAGGTAAAAAGTAACACCAAGTCAGTAATAAACATGATCAAACACTTCGAAAAGCACAACAAAAAAAAGCTCACCATGATTTTTGTGGACTTTGAGAAAGTCTTCAATAATGTCAGCTGAGGCCATTTCAGTACTACACTGTAATAGTGCTACTATTCCACTTTCAACATCCTATGGAATTCTGGGGTTTGCAGTTTAGGGAGGGGCGTTTAGAGGGCCTCAGTAAACAACAAAGCCCAGAATTTGACAGGATGTTGCAGTGCAGTGCAGAAATGGCCTGGGACTTAATACTTGAAACATTTCAGAGTATGACTTGTCAGAATTTCATTTCCTGGATGAAAGAAATATATAAAGATTAAAATCAGAGGGAGATCTAGGGTGGGGCAACTGGGGCTCTGTCCTATCTCAGTCCTGGCGTAGCTGATAAAACAAACTGAATATCTCCCAGCTTGCTACTTACTTCCAGGCAGTAAGCAAGGAGTCCTAAATAAAGTCCAACATAAAATCCAGCAAGGTTTCATTGCAAGAGAGTGTCCAAGATCAATCTGAGCATTTGTCAAGGCATCCAGCAAGGTCAGGTCAGCAGGTCAGTTAAGCTTTGACAACTCCTGGAGAGAAAGGACACCAGCTAAATAGAACCAAACCTAGCTCAGCTGTGCCTTGATGGATTGTTGCCAGTTATAAATTCTGAGAGAGTGATGCTGGGTCTCTCTTTTCTGCCTGTGCTGTGGGTCTAGATAAGTGTTCTTCTGTATCTGAAGAGGCAAGACTCTCAATTGGAGCTAGCACCGGCCTCTGTTCTGTTTCTTGCACTGTAACTTCCCTCTGTACAGCAGGTCCTGGCATGCTCCCTGTTTCAGTCTCTGGCATGCCAGAAACACAACTAAGAAACAGAGGAGTCTAATTCAACTGGAGTTCGTTTATGTTGTAATTTTATTCACAAACGGGAATATATCAAATACAATAGAGCTGTGATTTCATATTATTGTTCATAACTAAAAGAAAGGTATAATCTGTTGAACATTCTGTAATAATAGTAAGTACAATAACAACATACCTTTAATGTTAATTAATGTAGTTTTAGTTTATTTTAGGTGATATCAATGAACAGCAATTTTGATAATCATAATGACAAAATTAACTATTGTAGCTTGCTTGCTTATTTGAGTTAAAAAAATGAAGGCACTAAGCTGTTTGGGGAAAACACCTTTTAAAAAAAAATCCTACTAGGAAGTAGGAATAGGAATCAGGCAATGCCTAATGCATCCAAAAAAGTGGGCAGGATTTCATCTAAGAGACATTTTCAGTCTTCTTCCTTTTGTCCCTCATGGAGTTTTGGCAGATCAAGGGATTTTCTTTCCTTCAGGCCATCTTGGACTAGATCTAGATTCTCCTTCAGTTTTCGCTGTCTCGCCACACCCCAATCAACAACACTACCATATGTCTGTATATTGTAAAACGGGGGATCCATGTCTTGCTTCCTTTACAGGAAAGCAGTTCTATTGTTCATTGAGCAGAGAAATCAGTCTTGTCCTTTTCAACCCAACTTAGAATCATAGAATCATAACTAACCACGATGGCCATTGAGTCCAATCCAAGCCATTGAGCCCTGCAGGAAGAACTCCCAGCAAATGGCCATCCAGCCCCTGCTTAAAAACCTCCAAAGAAGGTGACTGCACCACACTCCAAGGCAGCATATTCCACTGTTGAACAGCTCTGTCAGGAGGTGAAATCTCTGAAATCTCTTTTCCTATAGTTTGAATCCATTGTTTTGTGTCCTAGTTTCTGGAGCAGCAGAAAACAAATTTGCTCCATCTTAACATGACATCCCTTCAAGTATTTAAACATGGCTATCATGTCTCTTCTTAACCTTCTTTTTGTCAGGCTAAACATACTTAGTTCCCTAAGGCTCCCCTCATAGGGGATGGCTTCCAGACCCTTTACCATTTTGGTTGCCTTCCTCTTGACACATTCCAGCTTGTCAATATCCATCCTGGACTGTGGTGCCCAGAACTGGACATGGTATTCCTGGTGAGGTCTAACCAAAGCAGAATAAAGTGTTATTGTTACTTCCCTTGATCTTGACACTATACTCCTGTTGATGCAGCCCAGAATTGCGTTGGTTTTCTTAGCTGCTGCATCATACTGTTGACTCATGTCCAGCTTATGGCCCACTAAGACTCTGAGATCCCTTTCACATAAACTGTTTTCAAGCCAAGTATCATTCATCCTTTGTCGGTGCATTTCATTCTTTCTTCCTAGGTGTAATACCCTACATTTTTCCCTGTTAAAATTCACTTCGTTAAGTTTTGGCCCAGCTCTCTAGTCTGTCAAGGTCATTTTGAATTCTGATCCTGTCCTCTGGGGTACTAGCTATCTCTCCTAATTTGGTGTCATCTGAAAATTTGATCAGCATACATTTTATTCCCTGATCCAAGTCATTGATAAAGATGTTGAATAGCACTGGGTCCAGGACAGAACCCTGTGGTACCCCACTAGTCACTTCTTTCCAGGATGAAGAGGAGCCGTTGATAACACTCTTTTTGTTTTGTTTTTAATAATAATCTTTATTAATTGATATTTTAAAAAACAAAACAAGCAGACAAAAATGATACTATGGACACAATATAACAAGTAAGTATCTTTTGAACAGCATCCTAAAAGAGAAAAAAAAGAAAAAGAAAGAAAAAGAAAAGGGGGGGAAGAAAGAAAAGAAAAAGAAAAGACCCTAGGTCTCCTATATCTCTTCCTCTCCTTCCTCTCATTGCCAGGGGGATCAGGAAGGTGAAGGAGTAAGCCCATTACATTGTACATTGCTGTGTACAGGATCAGAAGACCTTTATTTTTAGACCTCATGAACCTGTTTCTGATGGTTCCAACTGTGCCTTCCTTAATGGCAAGATTTGCTGGTTCAGGCTCCCTAGATGTAGCTTGGTGTCAGCTTGTTGGAGGCTGAACGAGCTTTAAAGGAGTGTGGGTATGTGGATTCTGTTATTGCCATGCTTCTGTCTGCCCATAGGCAGTCTACGACGAAAATATATTAAGCCACATTTAATGCTTGCTCTAAGTTGTGTAAATGAAATTCCCTACATTGATAGGGTTTCTGTTTTTCACCTTCTGGTTTTCCTACCAAAAAGGCTTGATTTAACTCTCAGACCTATTATGTTAAGGAGGCAGGTGGCTGCCTTGTCCGCAGTGTTGCCTAATGCTCAGGGGGTCCACTGTTTTCTCACCCTCATGTAAGGACATTCCTTAGTGGCGTAACTAACATATGTCTGTTAGCCACCATTTTCTGTCCTGGAAGCTTCCCTTCACTTAGTTTTGCCATCACATCTGTTCATTTTGAATTAGAACTCACAGCGCTTTTTGTCAGGGAACATCTCCACTACTCTAACAAAGACTTTGTTTCTTTACATCTAGGTTCTTTCTTTAGATCTAAAGTGCTTTTGTTTTTTACATGTCTCAAGAATTCATTCTTTCTTTCTGTCCTAATCCATTAAGCCCACAGAAAAAGTTATTGGACAAGCCTTGCATGTGTATGTCTACATGGAATACAACTTAAAATTTATATTCACAGTGTTATGGCACTCTGACATTCTAACTCCTCCTTTGTGTCCTTCAGTCCAGCCTCACTGGGATGCAGTGTCTCAATCTTCAGTAGCCACATCAAGACATGCATCCTGATGGCATATACCTTGGCTAAACTTCATTGCCCTGCTAATTTGATGGTGCACTCAAGCAGGGCAGCCACGGCTTCTGTAATTTTTTCCTCAGATGCACCAGTCAGTGATATATGTAGGACCATTACTTGTTTCATTTGTCTTTACAAGATTAACTAGTTCAGATTAGGGGACACTTCCTTCTGCAGAAGGGTACTGTAGGAGATGATTAGAGATTCTGATACAGTTGCTACCATCCCCTACAGTTTTTTCAATATGAGGGCATGGATATATCCCAAGTTATGTGGATTCCTTCTCTTACCAATTCACAGAGTGCCACATTGAAGGTGCATTCTCAGGATGGCACGGAGGAGAAATCCACAACGATTGGGTTAATTCCCTTATGCCAACCGGAACAGGGAAGAGTCTTCACTCTTTTTCAGTTGCAACAGTTAGGAACCCCCCCTCTTTCTCTGACAGTTTTTTCTTTCCTTCCAACTGAACTGGACAGGTTTAGCCCTTTCTCTGACAAGCTGGTGAGTTTTTTAGATTTTGTTGTAAAGGATGGAGAAAAAGACAGAAGAGAAAGTAGTTGAGAGCAAGAAGGAAATGCCAGATTTACAAAGAGAAATGAGTTCCCAGATGCCGGCTTCTCAGTGAGACCTAGAGGGAGGGAGAAAAGAGGGCACTAAGAGTATGTCAGCTCAGATGCCTGCCGATCAGCATGGCTCTAAGTTGGAAAAGAGATAAAGTAAAAGGCAATAACTCCCAGATGGCTGCTAGTCAGTGTGCCTTTGTGGAGGAAAGAAAGGAAGTACTCAGAAAAGTATTTGTCTTTTCTAGAGAAAGTGATATAGAGGAGATACAAGAAGTATGCAGCGATAAAAAAGTGAAAGAGCTAATAGTAGGGTGAAAAGGATGGGTTTTTTTCCCCCAAAGCCCCTAAAAGAAAAAAAGTTACCATTGCGAAGTCAGCTCCCAGCTTATTGTCAAAGGTGGTTTGTACTGAAGTGGCAGCGGTGAGTTTTCAGAAGATTGATCAGGCTGCCATATTGATTGCTGCAGTTTGAAAGAGATGGGAGGGACTCTCAGTGAGCATTCCGCTATTGCTGGATCATGCTAGAGAGGTCTGATGCAGTGCCCAGAAGCAAGGGGAGGTGCTATGTCGGAGTGTGATACAGAGACAGCATGTGTGGTTTTCCCCTACTCCCCTGCAGCCATTTTCGAGCATATGTGATTTCCCCTCCTCCAGTTCAGTTTCAGGGTGACCAAAGAGGCATGGGGGATAGGTATTTCTTTCCCTTCAACTGAGAGTGGGACACCAGAAGGTACACAATATGTTTTTAATGCAGTTGGAGAAGGAAAGGCAACAGTGGAGAGGAGGCAATCAGAGATCTATGTATGGAGAGGCAAGATCATATTCTCTGGGTTCAGCTACTTCTGAAATGAACATTGGTTAATGTCAGTGAATTACTGATGCTGATTAGACAATTTCTAATTAATTGGGCACAGTGATATTTGATGGGAAATCAATTTAATGAATGGTAAATCTAAATAAAATGAATTTGCAAACATTATCAAGTAAAAAAATTACAACATTATGAGTTCCATAATGTTGAAGAATCAAATATAGAGAATTAGAATGAGATAAGAGAATGGTGGAACACCAGAGAGAAGAAAAGATGGAGTTTGCCCAAAGTAATAGAGAGAAAGAATGGAGTACTCAGAGGATGGGAGACTGGATAAGTGTAAGAAGTGTTTGAAGAAATGAAAAAAAGGGGATTCTAAAGGAGGTTCATGTTGATGAAGACGATCAAGAGGAGACAATGCAGATAGAGGTTCAGAGTACTAAGGACTCATCTGCACAGGAAGAAGAGACTGAATTGGATGCTAATAGATTGTTTCAGATGGATAATTTCAGGAATGTGTCAAAGGGAGAGTATTACATACATTAGGTTTAGAATTAGATGTTCACAAGGATCAGAGTAAAAAGCAAAAAGCAAAATGTAATAGAGTATCAGGAATTATAAAAAAGAGAGAATCTCATGGGACAGAGATTCCAATGCCAAATATGTTCAAGGAGTGGATTCAGGCTGAATGAGAATCTTCCTTGAATACTTGTAGGATGTTAGGATATGCAAATGAACGTTATTATTTTGAGAAAAAAAGAGTTAGATTTCCTTAAGATCCTGATAGCGGATGGACCAATAGCAGCACTTATATCAGGGGCATTGGTTCCCTGAGAGGGGGACACTTTTCTGAAAGAAGTAGATGAGAGGAGAGTGGACTCTGCAGTAAAAAAAAAGCACATAAAGATTCAGCTATAGCCCTAAGGGCATCAATGGTTGCATCTGTGTTTGCTATGTGGCGGTATTATGGATACAAATGTTCATGGAGTTTTAGGAGTCTAAGTGCTTCTCAAAGGCATTAGAAAAAAAATTTTGGAATACTAGTTATGATGCAGATTCCCTTTAGGGCTAAAACATAAGTGTGGCAAGGAGATTTTTATGGTTGTGTCATTGGGACCGCAAAGTTAAACAATGTGACATTTGTACCATTTAAAAGAGAATTGTTCTTTTGAGGTCAAGCCCTAGATAATATGTTGGTGGTAGCAAAGAAGTAGGTCATGCCAACCCTACAGAAAATAAAAATGGATAGGAAACCTTTGTGGGGGGAATTTTGTTCCTTTCGAGGTGGTAGAGGAGATGGTAGATAGACTGACTTTGGATATGGTAGGCAGCAGTGGGTTAAATTTAAAGGACAATTTTAAAACAGGTTCTTTAATAGGTAAGGTCAAGGACAAGGAAGGGGGAGGATCTAGCTAGAGAAAGGGTAGATTCATTGATTAAAGGATATTGAAAATGGGAGAAGATTTCTGTGTTTTGGTACTTGATGGAGTCAAATAATAACAATATGTGTGATTCAGGTGGTAACAAAAGGTTACAAAATGCTGTTTGATTAGTGCCAAAAATCAGTTTGTTTTTTCTCTAGTATCAAAAAACATAGAGAAGGATAGTTCTTCAATAGATCCATTATCTAATAGAAATGAGAGCAGTAGGGGAAGGGGGGGAATCAATGGTTTTCTGGGGTATATTCCACATTTTTCACAGTGCCCAAAAGCAATAGGACAGTGTGTCCCTTCAAAATCTCATATATCTCAACAGGTTTGTGAGGTATCTAAGGTTCAAAATGGAGACACTAACTTTTTAAAGAGAATCTATGAGTGGGCAATTGAATCCCGATAATTTTGAAGGGGGCGTATTTTCATGTGCCCGTGATAGAACAGACAAGGTTCCAGTATGTGAACAAACACTTCCAGTTCAGTGATAACTAGCAAGACGTTTTCAGAACTGGCAGTTCTGTTGATAAACCCAAACTTGTGTAAATTTGGGGATAGACGGGTTTAAGTTTTATTACTTTTTTTCCCAAAGTGTGCCTGGAACAAGGGAACATCTATGTCATTTACTTGCCGAATTTCTGTGCTCAGCTTAAGCACCCTGAGGAGAAAAGATGGCATACACTCAATGTGAAAAGACAGTGGGTACATGGAACTGCTTGGATTAGAAGTACTGAGGCTTTGTTTATCTCTTACAATCTATGGACTTTGGACAAGAGCACTGAAAACGGTGATTGGAAGATGGGTCAAAGCATGTGTTTTTCACTTTTAATTAGATGGCAGGCCTAGGCCTAGAAATATATGGCTGCAATCGACAAGATCACTGGTAATTAGCAGAGCTTACTAGGTAACTGTCATTGCATGACATGTTTTTTGCGGTCCTGGCTTTTGTGGCTTTTAAAAATGACAAGTTTAAATCAACACAGACAGTTTTTGGGGGGCTATCTACATAGTCTTGAGGAGCTGAGAACATTCCCACCCAAGGTGTAGCTTAAAAATTCTAATCATTGGGGATTTTTCCTCTGTGCCATCCCAAGAATGAGAGATTGGACTTACTGTGAATTTATTCGGGGACGGCAGGGGTCCACCCTCCCTAATAGTAAAATTATGGTGGTGGTGGTGGTGGTAGTAATAGCAGTAGCAGGAGGAAGAAGAAGAAAAAGAAGAAGAAAAAGAAGATGGGAAAAAAAGATAGGAGAGAAGATGAGTGAGATAGTGAGGAATGGGTAATTTAAGAACAGAGGCTTATATGCAGAGTAATGTTGCAACCTGGTTATGAAAGAGATAACAAAACTAACTGAAAAAGAATGAAGACTCATGCCTGTTCCAGTTGGCATGTCGGGTTTAAACCCAAATTTGCTGTGGGTTCCTCCTCCTGCCATCCAAGAATGAACCTTATGATAAGTCCCATCTCTCATTCTTGAGTTTTTAGAGCAGGAATCCACCACCTGCTGGGGATTGGTGAGGTGATTTGCTCTGGAGTGCAGTGGATTTTTTTCTTTCCTGTTTCTGCTGTGTTTTTTTCCCTTTGAGTTTTGTGCTCAGATTTAGCTAGTGTTATGGTTTTTAAGCTGGCAGATGGGGAGGAGTTGTCTTAGTGTTTTCATTGGCTATTACAAGACCTTTTGTTGTTCCTGCTGTCTCTGGGCGGTGAGGGGAAAAACCCAAGTTTGGGGTTTCCTCCTCCCAACAATCCAAAATATTTATGATAAGTACACAATGTGGCATTCTCTGTGTTTGCGCTTGCTTATCCTGAATTAACAAAGGACTTTTCTTGTGATGCTGCTATTCAGCAGTAAAGATATTATAAGAGGACAAAGGCCTAAGTGCCTAAGAGAGGTCATCAGAGAAGCTAGATGAGACATTCTCAAATTTTGAATTGAAGCACAAAACCACAAATGTGCCCTGAATCAATTATTTATTTAAAACAGGGGTAGAACTGTGCCACATGAGCCTCATGCAGCCATTGAAGGAGTATTGCAAGTCCAAACTTTCTTCCCTGAAATGGGGAAAATTTTTTGCTAAGAAGCTTCTTCATAGTCTTGTGACACACATATAAGATTATCTGAACCTTTCGCAGACCGTCTTTGAAGAGGTCTAGATCTAGATCTCTTCAGCTAAAGATCTACTTCCCCAGTCTGCTAAAGTGCCTTCTCACTTTATACAGCTCTGGCCTTCCTTTTAGTTACCACTTTCATGTAAAAAGGGTAAAGGCTTTCAGTTGTTGCTCAGAATGTTTTACTGATCTATGGTAGCATGGTTCTGTTGGGTTAGAACTACTGAAAATTATTCAGAGGAGTCAAAATGTATAAAAATATACTATAATCTTTATTAAAACAACAAACAGAATAAAGTATTAGTTTTGTATGCATGTCCAAGCTCAAACAGATTTCAGAATGCGTTTAAACAGTTTCTTATATCTTTACACCAGCATAAAGTCACAGGTCTCTTCTTATAAACAGTCCTCTGGCTAACCTTTTGCCACAGGCTGTTTCCAAATCTAGGTCACTTTCTGACCAGATTCAAAACTGGGTTGATTTCTCTTCTGCTCCCCTCTGTAGGCTTTTTCTGAGAAAACACACCTCTTTCATTAAACTCTCCTTGGTTGACTGAAGGACTTTTACCTCTTCTCTTGGAAATCTGACTCCAGTACCAAATCAGTATGCGTGCTGTTTTTGCATTTTTTTTCCTTGAGGCCTCCCATCTCTCCTTCACACTAAAAGGACTGGGTTTCTCTCTGGAGTGGCCATTCTAGTTGCCTAGCAGCCTGTTGCTGGGTGGCTTCTCTACCACTCAGGATAACTACTCCCCCTAGTCTGTCACATGCTGGTACCAGTAAGACTCTCTCTTCCCATGAGGGAGCTTTGGTACTGTCAACTTTTGGATTTGACCAGGCCTCTCATAAAATCTTTGGTACCTTATGAGTCTGAGCAGGCTCCGTCTGAAGTCTTTAAGAAGAGAAAGAAGCCTCTTCCTCCTCTCTTCTCCTTTGTCTCATAAGAAGAAATCTAAATCTTCTGATGTTTCTTCTGAGGATCCCTCACCTCATCAGAAGAAATCCAAGCCAGCTGAAGTACTTTCCACTCATCCAAAGAGGTTAGATATGCTGAGTGGCACCTGATAATGTCAACTTGATGGCGCACTTTGTTCTGGTTCTTCTGGTTATAGGCTATCATGGTGAATGCTCATAGAGTTGCAAGAGACCACAGGGGCCATCAAGTCCAACCCCCTGCTATGCAGGTACACCTATCAAAGCATTCCCAACAGATGACCATCCAGCCTCTGCTTAAAAACCTCCAAAGAAGGAAACTCCATCATACTCTGAGGCAGCATATTTCACTGCCAGACAGGTCTGACTGTCAGGAAGTTCTTCCTGAGGTTCAAGTGGAAGCTCTTTCCTGCAACTTCAATCCATTGCTCCTTGTCCTGGTCTCTGGAGCAGCAGAAAACAAGCCCGCTCCCTCCTTGACATGACATCCCTTCAAATATTTAAGCATGGCTGTCATGTCCCCTCTTAACCTTCTCTTCTGCAGACTAAACATCTCCATTTTGGTTGCCCTCCCCTGGACACGCTCCAGCTTGTCAATATCCTTCTTGAATTGAGGTGCCCAGAACTGGACACAGTATTCCAAAAGAAGTCTAACCAATGCAGAATAGAGGTACCATTACCTCCCTTGATCTAGACACCATACTCCTATTGATGCAACCAAGAATTGCATTGGCTTTCTTGGCTGCTGCATCACACTGCTGACTCATGTTCAGCTTGTGATCTACCAAGACTCCTAGATCCCTTTCACATGTACCGTTATCCACCCACGTGTCCCCCGTCCTATATTTGTGCATTCCATTTTTTCTGCCCAAGTGCAGGACCATAAATTTCTCTCTGTTGAAATTCATTTTGTTAGCTTTGGCCTAGCTCTCCAATCTGTCAAGGTCATGTTGAAATTTGATCGTGTCCTCTAGAGTATTAGCAACCCTACCCAGTTTGGTGTCATCTGCAAATTTGATGAGCATGCCCTCTACTCATTCATCCAAGTCATTGATGAAGATGTTGAATAGCACTGGGCCTAAGACAGAACCCTGTGGCTCCCCTCTAGTCAGTTCTCTCCAGGATGAAAAGCAGCCATTGGTGAGCACCCTTTGGGTTTAGTCAGTTAACTAATTACAAATCCACCTAACAGTAGCCCTGTCCAGCCTGCCTTGTTGGTGCCTGGTTCACTTTCTCCAATTCTGTATTATTTGGAAGAGGAACTTCTTCTAATGGAAAATCAAACCTGGCATATATCCAGTGTCTAGGGTTGCGCTGTGAGAGCAAGATGCTTGATCAGTCTTCCTTCTGCGTTTTGGTGAGAGCTGATCCACTACTCCAAGCTACCTTTCCATCACTTCACACTGATCCAGATCTCAAGCTCATCAGGCTTCTCCTTGTAGATTGTAAGAGCATTATAATCCTGAAAAAGCATCTCATCATTGTCTGCCCCCACCTCCACCAGTGGGGCAATAGTAGTATGACAATTACTGTGTGCACTTTCCACTGGGCTGGGAAAAGTATCATCCTTGTGATGGATGATAGGTACAGACCTTAATTATGCATATTCTCTATGACCAAGGTTGTCTTGTGATTATGCATCTGCTGAATTCAGAGGTTCAATGATTTCCAGTGGCCCCCCATGAGCATCTCTTTCTTGCTCACCTCAGGAAGGAGCATCCTGTAATATGAGTTAGTCTCCACCTTCTCTCTTACAGGTAGGAATAAGGAAGGGAATCCTCTATGTGGAGCAACCCTCTCCACATGGTCAATCTTAGTTCCTGTCTCACCCTGACAAAGCATACTTTTTTTCTCTCTTTCTCTCTCCACGCTCCCCCTCCCTCCCCCGTCCCTCCTTTCAGGCTTTCCTTACTTTTTCACTTGAAAAAACCCCCCAAAACCTTTAATTTGCTGTTTAGCTCTCCACTTGCTTTTGTTTCCTTTTTAAACCTTCTTGCTTCAGTAATTCCCATTTGTCCTTCAGCCTTTCCTCCTGTTTTTGTCTATTTGCTGCCCCCCCCATCTCTTTCACCTTTTTGTGGCAAAAACATGGGCAAGGGGAATGCAACAATTGATGGAAGAGAGTTTGGGTTTGACTGTAATGGCACCCCAGTCTGGCTCCACAAAAAACAAGCCTTTTCCAGAGGGAGAGGAACAGGGCAGAGAGACCCAAAAGGTGGTGAATGAGGGGAAAATCCATCAGTTCTGCCCAAGAGAAGTTAAGCACCCCTCTTGAATCTGGCTAGTGTTGGAGGCAGATGTGTAGTCTTTACAACATTCAGAGGTGGATGTGAGTATACCGGAGCCCTTTGTTACCAGGAATTCGGCTGAAGTTCCTGGCTTGGCTTGATATATTTAGTGGGGAGGCAATTCCATTCCACACACCCAGGCATGGATATCCTTGAGAGAAGGGGCTTCCAGAGCACCCACAATCATCATTGCCAGAACACCACGCTCCATTTCACCAGGCAGACAGGGATCACTCTTTCCCTACACTTCATGATTCTCACCATGCCTTTGGTGGTGCTGGAACTAGGCTTGGTTGCTATCTTTGTTGTGAGAACAATGGGCCCCAGAAGTGACTGCCAGCTCTCCCAAACAGCCTGGAGGCTGCAACAAGGGGCACAGAAGGTCTGTCTTCCATAGGGGGAGTATCTGGCATTGCTACCATGGACTCTTCAGAATCCAAGGATCTGGGATGCTTAACTGAACAGTTGCCTCAGTGCAGGGACAAAGCACTGCCTCTGAGGCCTATGAAGAGAGAGAATCAATAGGTGAGCATTAAAGAGGAGATGAAGAGTAGCATAGCCAATCCTCTCGATCGGGAAAGCTTTCTTTCGAGAAGGACCAAAACAGCCTGTCTATCCTTCTTATGCCAGTCTTTCACCAACAGGATTTTTATATCTTGTAAAGGAAGACAATTAAGACTCTGAGTCTCAGCATGCCTACTCAGACTCCAGAATGCCAGGACAGCTATTTGCCTCAGGTCAATGGGAAGTGTTTTCCCAAAGCTAGCACTGTTTCTTTGGACATGCCTTCCTAGCAGACTTCATAGATGCTGTCTATGAGGAATGGAAGAAGGTGGGTTGCAGCTTCCACCTCTATCATGTCAAGAGCTGTCCTCCTGGGAGTGAAGGAGCTCATCAAGGTTATGCCCCCTGAGCAAGTCAGGGTTGGACAGGGCATTAATAATCTTCTAAAGGTGTCAGCCATTATGCCAGTCTGGATAATATCCAATTCTGTTCAAGGACTAAAGTGGCAGCTGCAGCAGTGAGATGCTGTGTGTGGCTTGGAATGTTGATTCTAGAGTCAGAAATCAACCTTAGCTTTGTCCTGTTCTTGAGCTTTTTGGTGTGACAGTTGAAACGGTACTTTCTAATACCAAAGATGGGAAGGTGCTCATCCATGATGATAGGAAGCTCACCAGACATAGTCAGCCCTCCTTTTGCTCCTCAAGGACTAGCCACTCCTCCCATTTTTCTTCCTCGTCTTGACAGAAGGACTTCAGTAGCTTCAGACAACAGTGTGGAGATGAGATAGCAGTCTAGACAGTGGATTATGCAGGGCACTGGAAGATTCCTTTTGGGCTCCTTCAAGAAGGGACAGCACAACAACAACCTGATGGGAGTTTCAGTACCAGGACTGGTGTAGGCACACTTCATCAGGGGTGTGGCTACCTTAGCAGCTTTTGCAACCAGCACACCAAGATTTGCAGAGTAGCTATGTGGAAGACATTTATCTACCATGGTTAGGCATTACATACTGGATACCTTTGCCTGCCTATGAAGGGAGCTTTTGTACATTCTATATATCAGGATGCTCTTTCTCTATCCACTGGAAAAAAAAACATTTGTATTGCCTATAAGATAGTCCTTTTTCAGTGGAAGAGAGTACAAGCATCCTCCTCATCCTGGGTTAGCATCTGGCACTCAGGCAAAAAGAGTTTCGTTCATAGGTAGTTGAGGATTTGAATGAAATGCAGAATACCTCCATATGTGTTACTTATCTGTGGGTGTGTTATCTGGCAGTCTCCTTCCTTGTTTGCCTGTTATTGTTGCTTTTTTTCCTCTTTTCTTCTATAATAGACAGTAGTGAGGTTTGTGTACCACTATCATCTGAGAATGTTAAGATGTTTTCGCCAGTGTAAAAGGTTATGAGATTAGTTACCTAGGTTCTTCTGGGAGCTTCAGAACAGTAACATGACTGACCATGTGGAGAGGGTTGCTGCCCCAGAGGGCTCTTTCTAAATAACTTCCTTTTTCTTCCCTGTTGGAGAGAAGATGGAGACTAACCCTTATTTCAGGATGCTTGTCCCCTTTTCACCTGAAAAGGACTGTCTCACAAGCAAGACAAACAGTTCTATCTTCTCCATCTCATCAGTTGCCTCTTCAAGGTCCACAAGGATCAGCCAAGTTGATAGTGCAACACCTCCAGCTCCTCTTCCTCCTTTCTTTCTTGCAACCAGAATGTGCTGCCTTGGAAGCAGATTCAGCAGTGTGTGCTTTGCTGCAGTCCTTCCCTTCTACAACTCTTCCTCTGCTTGTTGACTGAAAGACATCCCTCCTGTGCTTAGTCTTCTAGCTCTGTGTCTAATAGGTCCAATTCTGACCCATCTTCTTCTCCACTGACTCTGTCTCCAGATCTGAACATGGCCAACCAGGATCTGCTGCCTGTATCGGATCACATATATTCATATGCTTATCAGGTACCCTGAGCATGGCCAATGCACTGAAATTGATATCCAGTAGCTGCTTACCGCAACTTCTGACCAAGTTTTTAACTATATCGACTCTGAAGTTTTTTGCCTTGCAGCTGTTCCACTCCTGCCTGCTTTACTGGACGATGCTAAATGTTCCTGGAAGTTAACATCTTTGATTCAGCCAAGGTCTTGTCGTATCATTAACCTGTTTTGGGTCCAGGATTCCAGCTCTTGTACTCAAACATCCATTGCCTCACTTGGTCATTGTAGAAGAAGCTACTGTTAAACCATGAGGGAAGCTGTATTCTACACTTGGGGATAAGAGAGCTGCGACCTTGACTCCATGGCTGTTAAAGGCTGTTCTGTTGTGGCACCTTCTCTTCAAATTTTCAACCATTGAACCTGTATGGGAGCATACCTATAGTACCTCTGGGAGAGTGTCACCCCACTTTATGACAAGTTTCCTGAGGAAGATAGGAAGGCTGCATGTGCTTTCTATCTTGTGGCTTATGCCTTAACTGCTCAGGAAATTACTTCTTCTCAGCGCACTGGTGATTGTGCAGCGGACACTTGCTAGAGCTTTTGCATGGAAACACCAACTGCTTGAGACATTTTCAATCCTTGAGAAAATCCTTAAAAAAAAAAAAAGGAGTAAGATTTGAAGCCTCATCTTTGGCTGTTTTGGTTTTTCCATCAATCTCAGTCTCCATTTTGGTGCTCATCTGTGTTGGTTCTGTCTAGCTTGGTATTTGATAATCTCTGATTTCTGGATCCTTGACATCATTGCCTACAGCTATGCATCATTGAGTTCCATATTCTCCCACCTTCTGGTGTTTATTGTGTCATGCACCCATCCCAAGATTTGCCTAAGGAGGTTAATATTCTTTTTCAAAAGGGCACCATTGAAATGGTACATCTGTCCCATTTTTATCAGTGTTTCCTCTCAAGATACTTTACGGTCCTGAAGAGGGCCAGAGGACTGTTCCCCATCCTGGAGATCAGGGACATCAACTCCTGGGTCAGTATCAAGAAGTGCAGGATCATAATGCTCTCTGCCATTCTCCCTTTGCTGTTCTGTGGTGATTGGTTTACCATCATTGTTTTGATCCTTCCTACTCATCATTGTTTCCTGTTTCATGCTTCAGGACTGTTACTTCCATTTCCATGCCTTCTTTTGGCCTCTTGACCAGACCACTGGTTTTCACCAAATGCATTGGCCGTCCTGACAGCCTTTCTCTGTCTGCGAGGAATGTCCATTTTCCATTATATGGACTGGCTTTTGTGTTCTAGCTCCCACACGAGACTTTATTGCAATCTCCACCTTATCATGTGTGCTCTACAATCTCAGTCTCATGATGAATCCCAAGAAGTTGCAGTTGTATCCAGCCCAGTGGATTCAATATATAGGGGCCATACTGCTCTCTCAGGGTGCAGTATGAGAGTGTAGCAGAGCTTACCTGCCTCTCAACAGAGTGCATTGGACTTGGAGACTGAAATTTGGATATTCTATGCTCAGGCCATATGGAGAGAGGACATTCAGGTTCTTCTAGGGTTGATGGCTTCAATAATGGCAAGAACACTCTTTTCCCAGTTATGAATGTG
The DNA here is from genome assembly GCA_948472985.1 of Iguana delicatissima. Lineage (NCBI taxonomy): Eukaryota > Metazoa > Chordata > Lepidosauria > Squamata > Iguanidae > Iguana > Iguana delicatissima. Next base: position 8,705 of record CAOKZL010003701.1, on the reverse strand, counting down.
ACCTCTGCAGGCCTGATTTCTCTCTCTGTTTGTCCCTGAATTGGATGATCTTCACCTGCTTTGAATTCATTGGACACTGTTCTGGTGGATATCATTGTCAAATCTTCTCCTAACCTACAACTACATTTGGTTCTCTGCCAGTTGATGAGATGTCTTTTCAAATTCCTGGCCTTGAGTGACTTATGCCTCCATACATATAAGACTGTGCTCTTTGTGGCAATCACTCTACCAGGATGGTCAGTGAACTAGCCACGTTTCTGGTAGATCTGCCATTCCTCCAATTCCACGAGGTCAAGGTGGTCCTATTTCTGGATGTCACTTCGCTTTTGAAAGTGGCTTTGTTTTTTCATTTGTCTCAGCAACTCTCAGTTTCAAATTTTTTTCCTGAACCTACAACTGACAATAAGCAGGCTTGGTACACATTAGATTTCAGACATGCCCTTGCCTTCAGTGTTAATTTCACAAAACATTTCAGGAAATCTAGACTTTTTGTCTGCCATGGGACTCAGAAGCAAGGTTGTCAAGCTTCCTCATAGTGCATTTCCAAATAGTGGCTTCTACCATCCTATTAGCCAACAGACTGTCAGGAAGCCAGACCCTTCTTTTGTCCATTCTCATTCCACAGGAGCTGTATCCACTTCATCTGCATTCTTTACTAGTGTGGCCATTCAGGATATTCAAACAGCTACTTGGGCCCAGCCATTCAGCTTTGTAGAGCTTTTTTGGTCTTGTTTGTGCTTCATTTGTTGTCAGCATTGTAACCCTACATCCAGGTGTATCTAGCTTGCTCATCTCCTGCATCTATGAGTGACAGAGACCATGATGAAGAAAAGCTCACTGCATACCTGTAACTGTGGTTCTTCGAATGGTCATCAGTGAACTCACACAACTCGCCCACCTCTCCTCTTACTATGCTCAACTTCTTTATTTGCTGTCTGCTCTGGTGGACATGGAACTGAGAAGGTTTGAGTGGAAACTGCACTGAGCTTGTGCTTTGGGTGGGGGGCAGGCTTTCAGTTGAAGAGATCTCACTCTAGACGTTTTTGTAGATTGTCTGCACGGGTGCAGGGAATTCCATATGTGTGAGTTCACAGACCACCACTCAAGGAACCAGTTACAGGTAAGCAACTTTTTTTTTGTTCAGATTATCCTCTCTGGGGCACAGTTTTATCCATGAAGAGTGTTGGGTGGGCAACAATACTGTGACAAAGTTTCCTGGAAAGTTAGATAGGGACCAAAACATCACTGCCAAGAGTGATAGTGTAACTCACCTTGGCCTACTCCCACCCTGACTTACAACTTTGTCAGAATTTCCAGGAGTAGGTCCTTCCAGTTGGTTTTGCCTGAAGGCATGTAATTCTTACTTACCTGCTAATTAAGTTACGTGTTATATTGTTGCATATGTGCATATGTCACTGCTTTAAGTGTGTTGCTAATTTAAATGTAAGAAATATTTTAATATCTTTCATCTGATACCTATGTGGACACTGAGCTAGACAACTTTTAGGATGCCATAGTGTCAAAGTCAAAGGAAATTAAATAATGTAATATTAAGTAGTGTTGTTTTGAAAAAAAGATCAAAAGTCTTGAAAAAAATTGCTTCATTGTTCTCTCTTGATTTTGCAGAAGCCAATTCTAGGTGCCAGACACCAATCAAGATGAAACCAAATACTGAGCCTCCTGAAAATGTTGAGTGGAGTGGTGCAGAAGCATCAATGTTCAGAGTTCTCATTGGTACTTACTATGACAACTTCTGTGCAATTGCCAGATTAATTGGGACCAAAACATGTAGGCAGGTAAGAATATAATGATGTCTGAAAAAAGTTTCTAAAACAAGGAGTGTTATAGCAATATTAAAATCCATTTTCTTAGAACTGTCAGGTCATCAGTGTTCATACAGAGTGTAAACACACCTGTTTCTTAAAATATTCTTCTTTGCATTACATATCATTGCTATTAACATAGCTTTTTCCAATTTGAGGACATGGAAGCCCAGGAAAAACACTGGAAAATTTTGAGAAGAAACCCAATTTTTTTCTTGTTCTTTTTCTATAGACTTTTTTTCTTGGAAAGGTTCATAATTAAAAAAAGAAAAAAGAAAAAAGAAAAAATGGTTTGTGGAACATGTTCTTTTAGAATGATTAATAAAATGTTTAATACAAGATGTTTTTACAATTACTCTTATTTTTACTTCCCTAAATTTTTTTCCAATACCTATATAGCAGGAAGACTTTTATCTGAGAGAAGTGTAGTATCAGATCATTTCAAATCCCTGTCTTGGTTTCCTTACCTTTCTGTTTTGTGTTTGGTTTCTTTTTAATGGGAACGAGTGTTTTATGTCTGGTTGATACTATGGAGAGCTGGAGAAGAAAAGATAGTTTTCTCTATTTGAATGATGTTGATGGTTCCTTTAGCTCTCATAGTCCTTTTGCTTGCTTTAAATAAACTGGCAAAACCAAGGAAGTTCTTTACAGTTCAGCATCTTGTAGCAATAACTGAAACAAACAAACAAACAAACAAACAAAAAATCAAAATTTTAAAAAGGACATTTAATTTGTAATCATTGTTTGAATAAGCTGTACTTTGAACATACCAAACATGATAATTTTGTGCCTACATGTTACATAATATATTTTATTTTCTTGAACAAATGAAGTAAGTTTCAATCAGTAAAGGCTGTTAATATCTCATGGAAAACAGGTTTGTCTCATGGCTACCAGTATCTGGAAATTTTACATCTCTAATCTGGATTCTAGACACTGGATTAAAAATGCAGATAAAAGAATTAATTGTATTAATAGCACACATACTGCCTTCCATATGCAGTTGACCCTCTAGAATTCACTAAGGTTAGGTGTGCAGCACTGCTGCCAAGTGGAAAAGTCTCGAAGATCAAAATGTGTGTGTGTGTGTGTGTGTAGGAAGGGGGCCAAAATGTGGTGGGGAGAGTGGGCATTCAAGGTCCAAACTAGATCAGAGAAAGGAGAGTGGACGAGGTTAAGTCGGCATGGTGGACCTATACTTCATCTCTCTCACCCATCTTCTTCCTTGAGTATATGGGGGCAAAGGATTTGTTGCGCTGAGAAATTGGGCTGTGAACTGCCCTTAGCTGACCAGGCAGAAGCTAATGGAGGAGGAGGAGGAGGACCAGAGGTAGGTTGTCAAATGACTGTATAGCCTGATTTGGAGCCTCTGAAAAAGAAGGTTCCCCCCAGAAAAGAAGTGCCTGAAGTTATATGGCAGACAGGGGTTGAAGAAACTCACAAGTAAATCCATGAAAGTCCAACACACAAATGTGGAGAGTTGACTGTATATACAGACTTAATCTGTTCTTGAAAAATTCCATATATGCTAGTGGAAAATGACTGACTTTTGACAGTGATGAATTAGTTACGTGGATGTTAATTTCTCTATAGGTATATGAGTTTAGAGTAAAGGAATCTAGTATTATTGCTCCTGTACCTGCTGAAGATGTTGATACTCCTCCAAGAAAGAAGAAGAGGAAACACAGGTAAATCAGTCAAATAGCAATCATGTAGCAAACCGTTAGAGAATCATGGAGTTGGAAGGGGCTTCGTGGGCCACTGAGTCCAACCTCCTGTGGGATCTCTGCCTACAGCATCCTCAGCAGGTAGCTGTCCAGCCTCTTTTTGAAGATGTCTAAGGAAGGAAACCCCCTCAGCCAATTGGTTCCATTGCCAAACTGCGTTTACTGTCAAGAAGTTCTTCCTTGTATTCTCTGTGCCTCACACAAACAGGTTTTGTTCCTGTGCAGAGACATCATTTAGAATATTCGAGAGCTGAGTAGCTTGGTGGTAACCTAACCTTCTCCCTATCTGCCAGGCATGTCCTAGCCCATTAAACTGCCATCCCCTCAGTTCCTTTGTGTTTGCTGGAAGTATTATTTTGGCTGCGTATTCTGTCTGAGTAGCTCTCTTTATTCTTAGTCTTTATTCTCTAATTTTATCACTCCTTTTTTCTCTTATATCTTTCTCTTTGTTTCTCTTTTGGATAGTGCTGAAGTCTTTCATTATACTTCTTCGTGGTCTCTGTGCCTCATACATTAGGAGCTTTTGCGCCTGTGCGGTAGCGTTCGGAAGATTCTAGAGCTCATTGGCTTGGCGGGAACCCCTCCCCCACATCGGTACTGCGCATGCTTCTCCCGCTGAGCAACGGTCTCGCCTCAGTTCTTTCTTGTCCGCCATCGCGAACAGAAGGTTCTGCTTGTTGGCTTGTGCTTTTGGATATTTTTTCTTGGCTTTTGACTTCAGATTACGGATTTTGACTACCCCTCTCGGATTTCGGACTGGTTTCTGGTATTGTCATGATCAATTTTCTACTATTTTCTGGCTGTTTACAATTTCGGATTCTGGACTGTGTTTTGGCGTTCTCGGACTTCTCTCTTTTTCCTCACCTCTCTCTGTCGCTGTTTTATGTCGGCCTTGTTCAAACATTGTGGAAGGAAGGTTGCTCTTTCTGACCTACACTCCAAGTGTTTGTTCTGTTTGGGTGAAGGACATAACATCCAGGCTTGCCCAGTCTGCCGGGAATTCACCCACCAAACCCTTCGTAACAGAGCTGCGAGGTTGAAATCCCATTGCTGGGAAGAGTCCTTGCAGGCTCAAAAGTCGGAAGGAGAATCGATGGTGGAGAAACGCCCGGGCTCCTCTTCTTCTTTGGCAGCAGCGGTGGCTGCCGCGCCCTCCACTTCAACGGTATCGGTACCTGGCTCGGTACCAATCATGAAGTTGCCAAGAATCCCCAAGATCTCAGCAACTCGGGCGCGTGAGGATCCTGCAGGCTCGCAGACCTCAACCTTCTCCTCCAGGCCGCTTACCCTGGCCCAGAAGAAGCGTCCTGCCACCGAAGATGCTGGGAAGAAGAAAAAGAAGAAGGAGGAGAAAGGCGCTCTCCGCCAAAAGTGGCTCGACCACCAACTCCGCCACCAACTCAGCCCGCCGAGAAACCTGAATCTGTGGAGCTCCCTGAAGAACAGGAGCCTCCTGAGGAGCGGGAAATCCTCAAGGTGTCGGACATAGAGCAGGCCGTGGAGGCCTCGCCCTCCGATCCACCTGAGCTCATTGCAGAGGCTACCCTGCCGGTTCACCGTCCTTCGGCAGACCACCGGGAGGAGGCTGTGGTCTGGCAGCGACCAGCCTCTCGACGTGGCGAGTCTTGCTCCCCGGAGCAGAGAACCAGGCCTCCATCCCCATGTTACCGGGAGATGCGCCTGGAGAGGCCATACTCAGGCGACCACGCCTACTCTGCGGCCACCCACCTTGGGAGGTATGGCCAGGAGCATGTGTGGCACGAGCCGGCGGGATCATACCACTCCTATTCCCCATCGTATAGGGACCGGTACCATCCTGACGTATGGTACTGGCCACCATGACACCGGTCTCGGTCGCCACCGCAGGAAGCCCGCTACTCCCTCTATGATCGGTCACCGTGTCGATCACCGAGTCACCAAAGGTCCCGGGAGCCCTCACCCCGCTACAGGGCTGTTTCACCACTCCCGAGGACGACTGCCTCAGCTACTTGTCCAGTACCACAGTCCACTGTGGCCCAAGCGATGACAGCGGGTACGTCTACAATGCAGGTGGCACACCACCCTCGGCCTTCGGTGGTTGCCCTGCAGGTGACTTCGGTACCGGCCGCATCGACATCGATGCAGCCTGCAGCTCCAGCAGTCACCCTGGCTCCCCCGGCAGGAGAGAAGGCGGTGGAGAGGCCGCCAACTCCATCAGGCGACTCCTACGAGTCAGACTCCGATTGTGCGGAGTCGACTCCCTTGTTTCACGAGTCCCCTCCGCTGGGGTTTGGGGAACCAGGTCCAGAGTCTGCACTGGAGGATGTGCGCCAGTTCTCCGCCATCCTCCTCCGCATGACCACAGCCCTCGGCCTGAAGGTGACCGAACCCGCTCCACAAGCCCAGGACCCGGTCTTCCAATACCTGGAAACCGGCCCACCGTCGACGGCACCGCTGCCTTTCTTGCCGACGCTGATTGAGGCAATGAAGCAGCCATGGGCGAAGCCAGCGTCAGCGCAGCCTATCCCCCATAGGCTGGAGCACTTGTACAGGACACAGAAGGAGAACGCGGAGTTCCTCTTCAGCCATCCTGTACCAAATTCCATCGTTGTGGAGTCTGCCCAGACGAAGGGAGGCAATCGAGCTCATACCACCCCGCCGGACTGTGAAGGTTGGAAGCTCGATGCCTTTGGTCGCCGCCTCTATTCGCCGTCATCCTTGGTGGCCATGACAATCAATACGATGGCATGCCTTGCAGCGTACCATCGGAATTTGCTGGATCGTCTCGCGTCGCTCCTCACTAACTGCCGGAAGAGTCACGCGCCTCCACCACTCAGATCTTTGGCGAGGCCGTCACTGTAGCTACTCAGCAGATCGCTACCTCGAGGCACACTATGGAGGCCACCTCGAGGGTGATGGTCAGTTCTGTAGCTCTTTGACGACATGCGTGGCTCCGGTCCTCTGGGCTTCAGGAGGACAGCCATCGATGGATTGAAGATCTTCTGTTCGACGGCCAAGGGCTTTTCCATACTTCCACCGACGAGGCCATGGATCACCTCGTCAAGGCCCGGATGACAGCTAAGAAGATGGGCATTAACCAGCCTGCCCAATCCCGCTGCAGCTTCCAGTTCAGGTCTTCGTGGAGAAGGTCCTCCTCATCATCAGCGTACCAGCCGCGGTTTCCGAGATCGACCGCGTTGAGACCATCAACGTCCTCCACTTCAAGAAGGCTTCCGAGGCGGCGCCCATCGTTGTTGTCGAAGTCTTCCTCTGGAGTGAAGACCCGATTTTGATGGTCTTCGCAGGACACCACCTATGCCATCTTTCGCCCTTCCAGCGGACCTATACCATCATACGAGCCTGGACAGGCACCTCGACCAATGGCGGGAGATCACTGCGGACTCCTGGGTACTTACCATCATCCGCCTGGAATACCCTACCGAGTTCCAGGATATTCTGCCACAGGGTGTCTACTACTCCACCCCGGCCAGCTCAGCTCTACTGGAAGAGATCCAGTCCCTCCTCAAAAAAGGAGCAATCGAGACACTCCTGTCTTCAGCCAAGACCACTGGCTTCTACTCGAGGTACTTCACGGTACCAAAGGCGGACGGATCCCTGCGGCCCATCCTAGACCTTAGAGGGGTGAACGAATACATCCGCCCCAAGAGGTTCAAGATGGTCACGCTACCCTCGATCCTCCCCTTCCTCCGGAGAGGGGACTGGTTTGCGTCCATCGACCTCAAAGACGCCTATTTCCACATCTCGATCCGCCCGCAGCACAGACGGTACCTGCGGTTCGCGGTCGACAGCATCAGCTACCAGTACCGGGTGCTGCCGTTCGGCCTCTCCACCGCACCGTGGGTCTTCAAGTGCATGGCCCCCGTTCTGTCGTTCCTGCGGATGAAAGGCGTCTCTGTCTACCGCTATCTGGATGATTGGCTATTGGTGGCGTCCTGCAGACAGAAACTGTACAAAGACATTCACCGGACTTTGACGTTGCTCACTTGGCTCAGACTCAGGGTTAACCCCAAGAAATCTCATCTCAAGCCCACCCGGGTTGTCGATTTCTTCGGGGCGACCCTCGACACGGTATCGGCGAGAGCCTACCTACCGGACGAGAGGGTGCGGACGCTTTGTCGGGCAGCATTCGCCGCCTTCCATGCTCTGACGATATCAGCCAGGACGATACAACAGCTCCTCGGCTACATGGCTTCGACCACCACCGTGACCTACCTCTCCAGGTTACACGTGCGACCGCTCCAACACTGGTTCGTCAGGGCCTTCGATCCATTCTGGGACGACCAGTCTTGCTGTTACCAGCTGCCCCTATAGGTACATCGATCTCTCCTGTGGTGGCAATCGTACAGGAACCTCCTGTCAGGCATGCCGTTCCGCAAACCCAAGCCATCAGTCACGGTAACGACGGATGCCTCGCCCTTCGGCTGGGGAGCACACTCCAGCGACCTCTGAGGCTGGTGGATGGAAGATGAGACGTCCCTCCATATCAACACTCTCGAACTATTGGCGATCCACAAGATTCTGAGAGCATTTCATCACCTAGTCGCAGGCCGCACGGTGTTGATCCTCACCGACAGCATGATGGTGGTCTGCTACGTGAACAGACAAGGAGGGACTCACTCCACTACACTTCTGGACATCACGCTCGACCTCTGGAATTGGTGCATCTCGCTTCAGATACATCCGGTGGCGGTTCACCTGGTGGGGCAGGAGAACACCACAGCGGACGCCCTCAGCAGGGACACCACGAGTGGTCCCTGTCGGCCTTCCAGATGGTTCGGGACCGATGGGGCAAGCCTGACCGTCGACCTCTTCGCGACCAGCCAGAACGTGAAGTGCCGTTGTTTCTGCTCGAGAGCTGGCCACGATCACCACTCCATCGGCGATGCGTTCCAGTTCCTGTGGGACGAGGGACTTCTCTACACCTTCCCTCCATTCCCACTCCTGGGCCGCGTGATGTCGAAGATCATCGCGGATCGAGCAGACGCGATCCTTGTGGCACTGTACTGGCTGAGGCAGCACTGGTTCAGGCCCCTGATTGGGGCCGCCCGGGGGAGGATTCTCAGGTTCCCAACGGTACTGGACCTGCTGTCCCGCTCCGACGGTCTCGTACTGCACCCGGACCTGCCGGTATTGGCGCTGCATGCCTGGAGGATAT